>CAUYQV010042290.1:0-12777 GCA_963574575.1 Galagoides demidoff
TTTTTTTTTTTTTTTTGAGACGGAGCCTCAAGCTATCCCCCTGGGTAGAGTGCCATGGCATCACAGCTCACAGCAACCTCCAACTTCTGGGCTCAAGCGAGTCTCCTGCCTCCGCCTCCCAAGTAGCTGGGACTACAGGCGCCCGCCACAACACCGGACCATTTTTTGGTTGCAGCCATCATTGTTGTTTGGCAGGCCCGGGCTGGGGATTCAAACCCGCCACCTTAGGTGTATGTGGCTGGCGCCTTAGCCGCTTGAGCCACAGGCGCCAAGCCTTATGAATTTCTTAATAACATTCTTTTCTCTAGCTACTTTATTATACAAATACAGTATATAACACATATAATGTATGTGTTAATCCACATATGTTATCAGTAAGGCTTCCAGTCAGCAGTAGCATATTAGCAGTTAAGTTTGGGGGGAGTCAAAAGGTATACAAGGATTTTCAAATGCATGGGGTCAGTACCCCAATCCCAACATTGTTCAAGGGACAATTGTCCTTATATATATTATTAAGTTCTATATTTATTATCAATATGGACTTATGAATGTCAGTTTTAATAATTTATAATTCATTACCGAAATTTCTATAAGTGTGGGAGAACACTTCACATTGACTCCTATGTCCCTTTGATATACTGTCATTTTTTTTTAGAACATACTTTCTGACTTAAAATGCTACAGATTCCTATTCTACCTATCCTGGACTCAGTTATTTCTCTGAGAGATTTTCTTCTATTTAGTAGGGAATGGAATTAGAGACCAAGATCTGGAAACTAGATGTGCTTCTTGCTAGTAGGATATATTTATTTCTTGGCTCATATAGCAGACAGAGCTAGATAATGTGTGTGTGTGTGTGTGTGTGTGTGAGTGTGTGTAGAGAGAGAGAGGGAAAATACACACATCCAAGTACACATACATACATACATATATGTATATTAAAAATCCCTATGCTCAGGAGTTCAAGACCAGCCTGAGCAAGAGCAAGACACTGTCTCTACTAAAAATAGAAGAACTAGTGGGGTTTTGTGGTAGGCCCTTGTAGTCCCAACTACTCAGGAGGCTGAGGCAAGAGGATTGCTTGAGCCCTAGAATTTGAGGTTGTTCTGAGCTTGATGCTATGGCACTCTATGCAGGGTGACAGAGTGAGACTCTGTCTTAAAAAAATAAAAAAAATAAACTCTTCAATTCAAATCCACCCCATGAGGTCCTCTCTCACCTCCTCCATTTCATATTTGTATGTACCTTCCTCTACCATGAATATGTGGCTCATATTACAAACTTTTTTACTCAGATATATAAAGAAAATAGCTTTATGATTATTTTACATATACTACTCCAATAACCAACCTCCTAAAAATAATTCAAAATTTGTTTTCCATTCTTATATTAACTACCCACCCATCCCCAATCCCAACCAAGGACTGATATAGTCAAATATGATAGAACCTTTGTAAGTTCACTACCCAACAAACTATAGCAAACTGGTCAACAGACAGAGGTGGTCAACATAAGGAATTAAGCCTACTGTACTGATACATACATGTGCTTTACTTTCTGGAACAGCTTTTATTAGAGAAAATCATATGAAATCATAATGAAATCATAATCAAAACAAAATCAAACATACAGTACCATACAAAATTAATACATTTACTGTTTTCTCATAGTTTAATAATTCTTTCTAAAAACAAGTCATCCTTGGTCTGTTCTTATTCTGATCACAAACGTAAGTGAAGAAAGCACTCTCAATGCTGGTTATACCCCTCAGCATACATAGGCATTTTTCCACAGCACCTGACTTTAACTGCATTATCAAATGCCTGGTATCCTCTTCTTTTGGAGTCTCTGTAATTTCCATGTCATTCTCACTTGCTTCTTCCACTTAATCAATTGCTTCATGAACTTTTACATTGGTCTGTATTTCAATCAATATTGATTGGAAAATTGCTTCTAAGTCAGGTTCATTACAGGTTGCCACCTCATCATCCACTGAAACAAAACCTTCAAAATCTACTCCTTCAAATTCTGCCATGGGAGATGGATTGCCTGATGGGCTGAAAACATTGTGCTCTTGGACATTGTGACAAATCCAACTTTCTTGAAACATTTCTGAATCATGTCCAGCTGAACTTTATTCCAGGCAGAATGGATTCAGAGGATAACATCCAGAGAGTTAACTGGTGGTGCGGATGAAGTTGCTTCCACAGGCAGACCACAGGTTTATGCTATAGTAATGACCCACTGCAGGAGCTGGGCTTAGGGTATTTTAAATGTTTTGATGATGCCTTGATCAAGGGTTTGGATTTTTGAGGTCACTTTTGAAGGCAGAAATTTCCATGTCATGTTTGCAAGATGACATTCATTTGTGCATGGCCAGGACAGTTGTCTATTACCAGTAGAATAGAACATTTCATCTTCATTTATCTGTTAATACCACTTACCCACTCCTCAAATAGGGCACCAGTCACCCCTGACCACTTGTTTTATCTCCAAGTGATAGGAAGTCTTTGGGCTTCACGTTCTTGAGTGTGCATGACTTTGATAATTTACCAATCACTAAGGGCTTTAGTTTCACTGCAGGTGAGCTAGCACAAAGCAGAACTGCAAAACATTCTTTGAAAAGTTTTCTATTCTTACATTTGTCACCCTTCATGACAAGACTCCTAACAGGCACAGCCTTGAAAAAGAGTCTGTTCTGGTCAGCATAAAAAATATCATCATCTTTGAAGCCTCCGGTGAAGTCTGTGAACTTTTTGATGAATTCCTCTACAACTTCTACTAGAACTTCATTGGATCCACCACACAAGACACTCTGGAAGATCTTGGGTCATGGTTTAAATTTCTTGAGCCAACCACTTGATGCTTGGAAATCTGCCACCCCAAATTGCTGTGCCAATTTTTATCCATTTCTTGGATCATCGGGCCAGAAAGTCAGGTGTTAATTGCTCTCATTTGTTTGAACCAGTTTAATGTGGCTTCAATGACTTTATTGAGGGAAGTTTTCTCCTTTTCTTCTATAGGTCTTCACTTTCCTTACCATATATCCCCAAGTACTCAAGTTTACATTTTTAAATGTTGCTAACTGTGGTCTTGCTTAGACCAAAATGTTTTACCATCTTTCTTTAGCTGTTGCCTTCCAGAAAATGTAGAAGATCAACCTTTCCCTTCAATGTCATTTATTTGAGTTCTTTCCTTTGGACCATCATATCTCAATTAACTATAAAATTTTCAGTGATTGTAAGGTATACCTATAATTCAGACCAGTCCTTCACATTGAAAAAATCTTCCACAACACATAGTAAAGAATAGTAAGTTAAGGCTAATCAAATGTGGTATTAAAACTTGAAAAAAGAACTTATACTAAAGACAAGTTAACAAAAATAAGGCACAAATCCCAGACCTTCTACCCCTTGGTGTAGAGTGGCTGCAACTGGTCAAGTTATAGAGGGTAAATTGTTTGTCACAGTCCAAGTAATTAAGATACAACTTGCAGAGGTGGCCAATATATAAAGGTTGGTCTTCTGTTGAGAAGTACGTGTGGTCCATGCCCAGTCTATGAATATTTGGTCAACTTAAGGAGATGGTCAATGTAGGGAGGTAATTGACTATGAAAGTTCTACTGTATTATGGTTACTGGATTATTCCTTCCTTTCTTCCCTTCAATGTGGTTAAGGGCATTCATTTGAAATATAATTACTCATTTGTGCCCATTTGCTTTCAATTTTAGCAGTTTTCTTAATCTTTCTCAGGCTTACTTTTTTTTTCATGTGACATAATCTCACTCTGTCACCCTTAGTAGAGTGCTGTAGAGTCATAGCTCACAGCAAGCTCAAACTTTTGGGCTCAAGCTAATCCTCTTGCCTCAGCCTCCCAAGTAGCTGAGACTACAGGTGCCCACCACAATGCCAGGATAGTTTTTCTATAGGTCTCACTTTGCTGAGGCTGGTCTCAAACTCCTGACCTTAAACAATCCACCTGCCTTGGTTTCCCAGAGTTGGAGGATTACAGGCGTGAGCCAACCACCATGCCTGACCTCCAATGCTTACTGATTTACTTTACTTTCGAATATATGAAACATTGACATGCTGCCAAAAGACAAAATATATACTTTAAAAAGTATAGTAAAAAAAAAAAAAATGTTGCTCTCTCATTTCCCTTTCAACTCAGCAGATGCTGCACCACTGAGAGGATAAAGGTCTCAATTTGTAATATTCAACAATTTCCATGATGCAAATACACCCACAGCAATGGCTAATTTCACCCTACAAACTTGACATCGATCAACTTTCAAAACTCTAGTAAAATTAACAACTGGCTAATGTGAGACTATACAAGCTGCAGCATTTCAGTGCTTCCATTCCATCTCCTCACCATTTCTTACAGGTAACCAATGTCATTGTTCTCTGGTTTGTCCTTGCTGTATTATATAAAAACAACCAGTTATGTATACATTTTCCCATTTTCCCTTCTTTTTTTCCACAAAAAATTGTGCATCTTATATGCAATTTATAATTTGTTACTGGAAGTACCAAAAAGGATTCTCAAATATTTTTTCTAAATACTGTCTTATTTGGATTCTAGGTACAGTGGTTATAAAATGATAATTCTCTATAGAGGCTGCATATTAGAATCATTTGAAGAGTTAAAAAAAATACTGGTGCCTGGGCCCTATTCTGGACCAATCTTTGGGAAGAAGAGTATAAGGTCTGATTAACACTAAGGTATAAAAATCTATTAAAATCTCCCAAATGTTTCTAATATATATCTAGGTTGAGAATCATTGTCATTAAAAAAATTATGTTTCTAAAATTAATAATTAAAGACATAAGGCAATTCAATGCATTCAGATAAAATACCAAGCTGCTAAAATAAGTGTCCCAAGGCTCAGTGCCTGTAGCTCAAGTGGCTAAGGCACCAGCCACATACACCAAAGCTGGCAGGTTTGAATCCAGCCCAGGCTTAACAAACAACAATGACAACTACAACCAAAAAACAGCTGGGTGCTATGGTGGGTACCTGTAGTCCCACTACTTGGGAGGCTGAGGCAAGAGAATTTCTTAAGCACAGGAGTCGGAGGTTTGCTGTGAGCTGTAATGCCATGGCACTCTACCCAGGGCGACAGCTTGAGGCTCTGTCTCAAAAAATAACAGAGTCTCAAAAATATCTTTCTTTATTCCCATGAGCCAGAAATTCTGTGTGCTAAGCACATGTTGTTAATTACATTATCTGTGATTTTCTCTCATAATCATTAGTATATCTGTTCATAAAGAACAAAACACTATTACTACCCCATAGGTTATCCTTTTGAGTTGTAACTCCTCCGTATCTTTTACCCTAGAATGATTATTTTTTTCTCCATCATCCCTTTAAATAAAATTGATATCATATTCTTTTTTTTCTTGAAATATAGTTAAAATATGATTAGTGCCAAGTGATATAAAGTTATGGCTATATATGAAATAAACATAAATAGGATAAAAACAGAGTTCTAGTTGTAAAAATTATATTTTAAAAAATTAAGGGCACACATACACACACAAATACACAAAATATGCCATCTTCCACACATCTGTCTCATATAGCACCTTAAGTACCGTTAAGTTGCTCAAGACAGAAACATGATATTCATTCGTGATTCTTCTCAGTCCCTCACTACATCTAACCCATTAAAAAGTCATGTTAATTATCTCTCCAAAATACATCTGCAATTGTCTCCAAGGAGGTGTCTCTTAAGTACAATCAAACCAACATAGTCATCTGTAGTCACCTGAAGGTTAATAATATTCCCAAGTTAAATAAGATAATCAGAGCTGTATATTACCTAGGTGAATAAATATCACAACTACTTTGGTCTGGAGACTACACATTATAAAAGTTTAATAGTACTATAATCACCTTCCCTTAGAAATAATCTTAGTTACCTTCAAGTCCCCTTAGTACATTCCTTGAAGAATGTGAAATGTATATTGTGAAATATATTCTATGACTGCTGTATCACTAGAGAAGGTCTCATTGGAATAGATATGACCTATGGCCAGGCTCCAAAGAACACCTTCAGACCCTTTTTGGAAAGATATGCATGTCCTCATAAGTTACACATTAACAGCCTATACATTCATTAACAAATATATTGTTTTATTTAATTCATTCATCATTTATTCTTTTTTGACAAACATCAGAGAATATGAGCAGAACTATGTTATATTTTAAAATAGACTAATAAACTGAATTAAACATTCACATATGCAAATTTACTTAATAGAAAATGTTTAATAGATCATTCCTATTCAAATATTCATCTATTATTGTTAATATTTTACTCTTATTTCACTTCATTTTACTCATATGTTTTAGAAATATGTTTTTTGCAGGTCACATGTCTGTTTACAATTTGCTTACATGCCACTTTTCCTTCCATAATCTCTATAAACACCATCAGTTTAATTGCTGGCTTTATACTACACCTACTAGACTCTATACCTAAAAATACTGTAGACCATTACCTGGGATTGAGAAAGAAAAGCAGAAGGTGGATCGTTTACAATTCGTTTCATACATTTTTTCTCTTGAAATTGGCTTTTAATGTCATATTTTCCAGGCCCTGGTACTCCCTAAATTACAGGAAGAAATACATGTTCTCATTAAAAAAGGATCTATAGCACACACAGGAAGAGATGGCTAAATGTTGGAACCAAAGCTACACAGCTTTTAAACAAATTCCTATATATTATCAAAATTCTTCATTAAAAGGCAAGCTAGAACAAAGTTCTTAAGAGCAACAAAACAGAAAATTTTCCTTAGCAATGTTTTCTTGAACTGGGAAATACACTCTATCTGAAACTTTGCTGCCCTCTACTGATAAAGGTCAGAAAAAATAATTTGGCTCTCCACATGAATAAAAATTAAAATGAAAAAATAAAAATAAGTTCTAAAATTCATCCACTTAAAAATATACAACTAGCTTTTTTCCAAAAATTATATTTTAATGTATTTTCAAATTTCTTTTAACCGATAGCCTTCTGCCTTTTCCAACAGTAGCTTTAGGAAATGTTTCAACTACAAATGTTAGAATTGTAGACTTGATACAATTAGCTTTTAAATAGATACTTTACAATAGATAAGAATTAATTCAGTAAATCCTGAGATTGAGTTCTTTATTATTTTAGTAATATACATCAAATATATATCAAAACTTCTACTTATTCATCATAAAATATTTTAATTACCTTGATAAAGTACCTTCCATAGTTAAAAATAATAAATTCAAATCTTCTGGTCCATACACACTTCAACTATTTTTCTACAGTTTAAAGAATTACTCTTTGATTTATTAATTAAATACTTAGCTTATAAGTTGGATATATAATGAAATTCTACCAGTATATCATTTCAGTCCTTCTTTTAATATGTATAAATCCAATCACTTCCCCCTGCTCCCACAACTTTGACTCTGATCCAAGCCACCACTGTCTCTTACCTGAATTATTGTGCAATTTTCCTAAATTCTCCCTACTTCTACCCTTGCCTATCATCAACCTATCAACATAGCAGCTGAGAGTTGGCTGGCTCTGGTCCAGAATTTGAGTCAGATTGCATCACTCTCCTTCTCAAACCCATCCAATGGTTTCCAATCTTACTTAGAGCAAAAACCAAGTCCTGAATTCCACTCCTGGACACAGTATTACCACTCTAACCTCAGTTCCTACTATGCTATCCCTTCATTCACTCTACTCCATCTCTTCCTCAAATATCAGGTAAATATCTACTTCAAAACACCAGCACTTGGCAATCTCTTTGCTTAGAATGTTCACCCTGGCTTACTCTATTTCAATCAGGTTACTATCCAGTGTCACCTCTCCATGTGTCATTTCCAAGTCAGTCAATCTAAAATTATTTTCCATCCTATCCAAAATATAATTTTCTGCTACATTTTAAGTTCTAAGAGGGCAGGATTTTGTTGTTGTTGAAGCTTGTAGGGTCCAATTAATATTTGCTAGAAGAATGGATGAATGCATGAATTGAAACCTACATTTTCACTGAATACATCATGAACTTGAAGATATGTCCCCATTAGAAAAAATATGGCTCCAAATAAGCATATTAGCCATTTCTAATTATAGAAAAAAAAAATTTAAATCCTATGTACTTAAAAAATGATAATTTAAAAAATTAGGAGGAACAAATACAAAAGTACTTCTTCTTAATAACAAGTTAGATTCTAAAAAGTTATGCAAAGGTGAATGTTATCTTGTCTCGAACAAGTAATTTCAAGCCGTTTTTTGTTGACTAGTAGAAAACATGCACTTCAGCTATGGCATATAGAATTATTTTTATCTATGAACTTGTAGTAAGTTTAGAAGAAGTGAAACATAATCCTGTGTCTATATAAACCCATGAAATAGGTATGAAATATGTAAAGATGGAGAATATAACTTCAAATGCTAATGTATTTTCTGGAATATAGCAATAAGTTGTATCCTTCTTCTCCTTATGCAGTAGCCCTCTTTATCCATGGGGGATATGTTTCAAGATCCCCAGTGAGTGCCTTAAACTGAGGATAGCACCCAACCCAATGTACATATATGCACATGAAAAAATTTAATTGTATAAATTATGCATAGTAAAATATTGATAATAATCATATACTATGACAACTATAACAATATACTATTCATAGTTTCATGAATAAAAGATATATTCTTACTGTAGATCTTAGCAATCTTAGCAATTCCCCCTACTTAGTGAATAGAAGTAGGAGGAATTTAGGAAAATTTCACAAATTTTTTTTTTCTTTCCTCATTAAATTGAGAACTTTCACCTTTTCACTTGAAATATTTTATGACTTCTCTTTGGCATAACCAAGTTGCTAGCCTCAATACTTTTGTCTCACTACTTATGCATTTTTCAGGCCATGATTAAGTAAAATAAGAGTTACTTACATACAAACACTATGATACTTCAATAGTCCATCTGACAACCGATATACCTACTAAGTGACTAATGGTTAGGTGAAGTTTACAACATGGACAGAGGGATGATTCACCAACAGCCTGAATGGAACAGGAAGGTAAGAAATTTCATGCTACTCAGAATAGCACACAATTTAAAAAACATGAATTGTTTATTTCTTTCAGACCATTGTTAACCACAGGTAACTGAAACTGCAGAAAGTGAAGCTGTGAATAAGGGCAGACTACTAAATTAGCAGGCGTCATTAAAATAAGTAGCTACTAACAGGCCAATATTACTTTCCTACTGTTACAGCAAGTGCATAAATGGCCATTACTATGGACCACAGGAAAAAGTTTAAGTGTGACTAAAAGGGTAAGTGAATATACTTAAGAAAAAATTTCCCATAAAAGTATACATGAAATCTTGAGTGCTTCAATAAATATTTCTTTATCTTCCGCTTTTTCTTAAATATTCTAATGTTACTGAATTTTGCTTCACTACAAAGATAGAGTAGTAAAATTCGACCCTTGCCTCTATAAAGGTAGGGTTAGGATTTAATAAACCAATTAGAACTAAGTTTCAAATAAGCTTGTGAGAACTGACCAATGATGAACAGGTCTTGGTTTTTACAACTTCTAAAGAAGACAGAAAGAAAGACCAAGCCCCAAGCATGAGCTAAAAATGATGTGGTATTTATCTAGCTTTTCCAAATTGTGATCAACAGACCACATTCATTGAAATCCACCTATTAAGTACACAGCCCTCCAGTGTCCCATCTGAGACCTAGTGAATCAGAATCTTATTGGGTCCAGTGATCTACTTTAACATGCCTCACAGATGATGCTCATGCATAATGAAGAACCACAGCCCACAAAATTCATCATTATCACAGCATCTTTTACTAGTCACATCTATCCTACAGAAGAAAGCCCAGATCTTGAGAGTATTCTGCCATGGAAGCAGGGGTTAAAAATTATTAGAGCAGGTTGTTTATGGCATTTTTCATCTGCAAACTAATAAAAATAGTCTTTCTTTAAAAACTGAAGAATACTCATCCATTTGATCAGATAGTGTGCAAGGATTGGGGGACTGGGTGAAGCCATACAGCTTAAATTTTACTCCTTTATCATCATCAGTCATGATTATTTCATTTTTTTAAAATACTAAAAGTTTACTGTGTGAAAAGTACTGGTATACTACAATAAATACTTTGAGAAGCTCACCCTAGATTAGTAGTTCTCACCCCCAAGCTGCACAAAACAGTCACATTGGGAACTTTTAAAAATACTAATGCCTTATCCCACCTATTCAAATTAAAGCCAATAGAAATGAGGTCCAGGCAATATCAAACTGGAAAAAAAAAATTCTTCCTGATTGATTCTAATACATAGTCAGGATGGAGGCCTACTAGTCCAGCATAAAAATCATACTGCTGGCCTGACCCAAGCACAATCACTTGCCAATTTAGTATCTTCAAACTTTCATTGTTTTCTAGGATTTCAGAGTCCCTTCATATAGCAAGGACTATAGTGAGACCAGGTTCCATGAATTTCTTTTATTTTTTATTTTTTATTTTTATTGTTGGGGATTCACTGAGGGTATAAGAAACCAGGTTACACTGATTGCATTTGTTAGGTAAAGTCCCTCTTACAATCGTGTCTTGCCCCCAAAAGGTGTAACACACAAAGTCCCCACCCCCCTCCTTTCCTCTCTCTGCTTTTCCTTTCTCCCCTCTTCCTTCTTCCTCTCTCTGCTCTCCCCTTACCCCACCCCACTGTGTCATTAATTGTCGTTAATTGTCCTCATATCAAAATTGAGTACATAGGATTCATGCTTCTCCATTCTTGTGATGCTTGACTAAGAATAATGCATTCCACTTCCACCCAGGTTAATACAAAGGCTCTAAAGTCTCCATCTTTTTAATGGCTGAATAGTATTCCATGGTGTACATATACCATAGCTTGTCAATCCATTCCTCAGTTGGTGGGCATTTAGGCTATTTCCACATTTTAGCGATTGTAAATTGAGCTGCGATAAAATAGTCTAGTGCAAGTGTCCTTATGATAAAAGGATTTTTTTCCTTCTGGGTAGATGCCCAGTAATGGGATTACAGGATCAAATGGGAGGTCTAGCTTGAGTTCTCTGAGAGTTCTCCATACTTCCTGAAGTCCCACCGGCAGTGTAAAAGTGTTCCCTTCTCTCCACATCCATGCCAGCATCTGCAGTTTTGAGATTTTGTGATATGGGCCATTCTTGCTGGGGTTAGATGGTATCTCAGGGTGGTTTTGATTTGCATTTCTCTAATAATTAGGGATGATGAGTATTTTTTCATATATTTGCTAGCCATTCATCTGTCTTCTTTAGAGAAGGTTCTATTCATATCTCTGGCCTGTTGATATATGGGATTGTTGGCTTTTTTCATGTGGATTAATTTGAATTCTCTATAGACCCTAGTTATCAAGCTTTTGGCTGATTCAAAATATGCAAATATCTTTTCCCATTGTGTAGGTTGTCTATTGCTTTGGTTGTTGTCTCCTTAGCTGTACAGAAGTTTTTCAGTTTAATTAAGTCCCATTTGTTTATTTTTGTTGTTGTTACAAATGCTAAGGCAGTCTTCTTCATGAAGTCTTTCCCCAAGTCAATATTTTCCAGTGTTTTTCCTATGCTTTCTTTGAGGATTTTTATTGTTTCATGCCTAAAATTTAAGTCCTTTATCCATCTTGAATCAATTTTTGTGAGTGGAAGAAGGTGTGGGTCCAATTTCAGTCTTTTACATATGGATATCCAGTTCTCCCAGCACCATTTATTGAATAGGGAGTCTTTCCCCCAAGGTATGTTCTTGTTTGGTTTATCAAAGATTAGGTGGTTGTAAGACGTTAGTTTCATTTCCCGGTTTTCTATTCGATTCCAAATGTCTATGTCTCTATTTTTGTGCCAGTACCATGCTGTCTTGACCACTATAGCTTTGTAGTACAGCCTAAAATCTGGCATGTTGATGCCTCCAGCTTTGTTTTTATTACTAAGAACTGTATTAGCTATATGGGGTTTTTTCCATATAAAACACAGAATCATTTTTTCCAAGTCTTGAAAATACGATGTTGGTATTTTAATAGGGATGGCATTGAATCAGTAGATCGCTCTGGAAAGCATAGACATTTTAACAATGTTGTTTCCTCCCAGCCATGAACATAGTGTGTTCTTCCATTTATTAAAGTCCTCTGCTATTTCCTTTCTTAAGGTTTCATAATTTTCTTTTTTTTCATATATTTTTTTCATAATTTTCTTTATAGAGGTCCTTCACCTCTTTTTTTAAGGTATATTCCTAAGTATTTCATTTTCTCTGGGACTATGATGAAAGGAGTTGTGTCTCTCATCTTGGCTATTGTTGGCATATACAAAAGCAGCTGATCTCAGTGCTTAAAATTGGCCTGTTCAGGAGCTCTGTGTCTTCCTGGCTAAGTCTAGGGAGAGGGTATGATTCCAAATACTGATCCATTTCCTTCACATTGTCAAATTTCAGAGCATAGAGTTTCTGGTAGTATTCAGACATGATCTCTTGTATCTCTGTGGCATCGGTTGTTATTTCCCTTTTATCATTTCTGATCAAGGTTACTAGAGATTTTACTTTTTTATTTCTGGTTAATCTGGCCAAAAGTTTATCTATTTTATTTTATTTTTTCCAAAAACCAACTCCTTGTTTCATTAATTTTCTGGATGATTCTTTGTTTTCAATTTCATCGATCTCTGATTTAATTTTGGATATTTCTTTTCTTCTGCTGGGGTTAAGCTTAGATTCTAGTTCTTCATTTTCCAATTCCATAA
>CAUYQV010042295.1:0-31128 GCA_963574575.1 Galagoides demidoff
TATATATGTATGTATATGTGTGTATATATATTTATCAGGATCAGTTTCTTTTTTGTACTGACAGGTTTGAGGATTCAGAGGCTCCCTTATTTAGCTGGGGGAAAATGGATCTGCCTTGCTTATTAGATTTGATCCTCCCAGATTTGGGCATTATATATTTTTTTAAATGTTATTTTTATTTATTTATTTTTATTGTTTCAGATTGAGGATATAAAGAATTAGGTTACATTGTTTGCATTTGCTAAGTAAAGCCCCTCTTATGATTGTGTCCTGTCCCTAAGAGGTGCTCCCTACACCCTGATATTGTGCCCATTAAATTGGAGCACAGCCATCCCCCCCTTCCCAACCCCCTCCAGGTCCGCCCCTGAATTGATTTAAGTTTTCTTCTTATGAGGGCTTGTATTAGACTGTCTACTGGCTGCTTAATAAGCATTGTACCTTTTGATCTGATCATCTTATAACCCTAGGGAAAGGTCCATGCTTAAGAAAACATTTTTTTTTTCATGGATTGAAAATTTTAATATTGTTAAGATGTCCATGCTGCCCAAAATGATGTGCAGATTTAATGCAATCCCCATCAAAATCTCAATGGCATTTTTTTTTATGGAAATAGAAAAATTAATCCTGATAGTCCTGTGGAATCATAGTAGGGCACCAAAATAGTCAAAAAAATTTTGAAAAAGAAGAACAAAGCATAGGACTCACACACCCTAATTTCAAAACATATCACAAAGCTATTGGAATAAAAGCAATGTGGTACTAGCATGAAGACAGACAAATAGATCAATAGAATACAATAAAATGCAGAAATAAATCCTCACATATATGTTCAAATCATCTTTAACAGGATGCTGAGGCAATCAATTGTGGAAAGAACTGTCTTTTAACAAGAAAACATCTTTAAACTTACTATTTCCATGGTTGACGGCTTGTGAATAATTTAAAATGGCTCGGTCTCTCTAGTTTTCCCCCTCAGAGGTCACACTAAATGTTTAGGGTACCGTTAATATCCCTTTCCAACCCAATGTAGCATGGTCTAGTGGATGTCGTCTACAGAAGATAGGACACAGCCTGTTTGGGGTAGAAATGTGTGTACCTGCGACTGAGCTCTAAACCCCGACTGTCTTCCTTCTTACAATGCAGTGTCAGGGTAGAGGCTTGGTCCTTTCCTGAGCTTAGACCAAAAGACACAGGAGGAGCTCAGCCCTGCTCCTGGCTTCTAGCTTTTCATGCTGCCTGTCTAGAGTCCTTTTGTCAAAATGTGTCTTGTCAGAAGACAAAAGAACAGATTTGAAACTCAGATCTTAATATTACAAGTTATTCAATTTTTTTCCAGCAAATATTTATTGAGCATTGTTCACACTGGGGTTCCATGTGTGACCTCAAAAAGTACCAAGTCCAGAGACGAAGATAAGAAAACGTTCCAAACCTTTCCCCCGTGTTGGGCGATAGCACGATAGCGCTTTCTGCAGTAGTGGGAAGGGTTGTTTTGTTTTGTTTTTCTTCATCCATGCTGTCCAAAATGTGACCTCCAGCCACCCATGTCTATTGAGCCTGTAAGATGTACCTAGTGTGACTAAGAAACTAAAATCCCATTTATATCTCATGATTATGAGTTTAGATACCCACCTGTGGCTAGCAGTGATCGAGTTGCAGAATGGTGGGTCTGTGAGAGAGAAGAGAGCCTGGCGTGATGAGAATGTGTGGGACAGATGCCTCCCTCGGCCTGGGAAGGGAGGCAGCTGTTCTAGAAGCATCTGATGCTTAGCCTGAGCATGCAGGAATGAGAGGTAAGGTTGAGAAAGAGCAGAGAGAAGTGCTGGGCTGGTGAAACTCTGTGTGACACACCGCAGTCCCCAGGGCTGCGGGCTCCTGCAGCTGCAAGTGGGACTGGCGACTGGGGTTTGGGGGATGACTGAATCTACTTCAGGGTGAAGCAGAGGAAACAGGCAAACAGAGGATCCTTTTTAATGCTCAAGAATGGTTTCTCCATCAGGGGCATCACCAGACTCACTTTTAGGAAGATCACCCTAAGAGAGACAGGGTCTTTGAGGGGTGAAGGGTCGTGCGGCAGCCTGGAGTGTGGATTCAGCAGGGAAGGGGCTAGAGTTAGGGAGACTGGCCAAGAGGCTGCTGGACTCCCCTGGTGAGGTGCTGAAGGTCTGTCCCATGTTTTACAACCTTTTTTATTTCATGGCACGCTTGAAGCTGGAGGTAAACTTCCACAGCACATGTAAATTATGTTGATCCAAAAAAATAAAAAGAGCTAAGAAAAAAAATGAAATATGCTTACTGTGCTTTGAACTTCTTTCAGAAGTAATTTAATTAACGATCTTACGTTCCTCTTACAGCACACTGGTGGAAAATCAGTAGCCAAGGTGCACCTGGTGGTTGTACGAACAGGAGTGATCTTCAGCCTCTTCCTGAAACCAGGGCCACCAAAATGACATCCACGAGGACCTTTATGTTCTTTGTCCAAAGGAGACGGGTGATGTTTCCATGTTCTCCTTTGCATGTGTGTGAAAGAGCCAGAGATGGGGAGACATTTAAAAATGCCTCCCACTATACTGTTATCAGTGTTTATTTTGAGCTAATAGTTCTATCAATTTTTAGCCCAATATCATAGAGCACCCTTTTTCACTATGGAAAATATTTATAGTGAAGAAAAGAAAACTTTAGATGTATGGAGTTTTCTTACAGCAACCAACATGTAATAAGAAATAAGCCCACTTCATGTCTTTCCGGGTGTGAGCTTAAGCACCCTTTCCTCGAGGAAGCCGGCTCTGAACAGCAGAAATGGGGAGGTTCCTCTCCCAAATGCTCTCCTAGTGCTGCTTCTGAGAGCAACGCTCAGCTGGAATCACGTCACGATTCATGTAACTCTCTGTGCACTATCTGCTTCCTCTGTAATTATATAAGCTGCATGAGGCCAGGGTTTAGTCAGCCTCGGGCACCACTGTGACAAAATGACACAGTGGCACTTGCATGATAAGCAAGGCTTGGCCGCTGAATGCAACTTGCTAACACACAGAGAAATCATGTAAACAAGAATTATTCTCTTCTTGTTTCAATTTCCTTCGTAAGAAGGAGAAATAACCATTGCACGTTCAAAGGATTCCTACGATTCCTCTGTTTTTGATACTACAGGCAGTTTTATTTTCTGCGTTAGCACAATGGCTGACACTTGTTTCCACAGTTCCCAAAAAGACACTCAGGCTTTAAGATCTGGAGAGCCTAACATTCTCCCTTCAATGTATCTGGAGTCGAGTCAAATTTTGAAAAAGAAAAGGCTGTACACGCACCATATTTAGTGCTGTGATGATTGTTCATGTGCCTGCTCCAAAGAAATTTTTATTTTTTTGTTAAAAGATCACAGCTGGGAACAGCAATACACGACTGCAGGCTTCTCATGTTGTGCTGTGTTAAGAGGACTGTGGGGACGTGAGTCGATACACTTAGTGTTCCCGTAAAGGGTAGAGATGAATCAAAAACTTCAATGAGACAAAACCCAGCTCTACCTTTTCCATTTGCCTTTCAGGCTATAAAGGATTTCAGTCCAGAAACAGAACACACTTTGTAGGTAATTTTTTTTCTTTTTTCTTTAAAGAAGTAATAACTATTGATGCCTTGAGCAAGGACTCCAGAAGGATCTCTTTCCCAAGAAAACTTCACCTGCTGATAAGAACATTTCAAAGCTTAGGAGATACGGCAGTGTGTCTGGGACCAGGACTGGGCTGTCAATAACATCAGGGGCATTTGCTGCCAAACCTATCACTTTTCTCCCATGATTTGGTTAAAGAGACGCAAGCGACCTCTGTGTTCTGGTGTGTTTAGGCCATTTTCTGTTGCTCTAACTGAATAGCCCAAACTGGGTAATTTACATGAAACTAAATCAATTTATTTCAGATAATTCTGGAGCTGGGAAGTCCAAGGTGTAGGGGCATATCTGGTAAGAGTCTCCTTGCTCGTGTGTGGGGAGTGTCTTTCTGCAGAATTCTGATGTGGAGCAGGCATCACGTGCTGAGGGGCTCCTGAGAAGTGGCTAAACTGGCTTTCCCAACAGCCTCAACCTCATGACAATGATCTCATGGCTATTAATAACCCAGAAATCCACAAATGGGTTAATATATTCACGTGGGCAGAGACCACATGACCCCTCACCTCTCAAAGGTCCTATCTCTCAACACTGCTGCACTGGGGACCAACACAAACCTTAGGGCAATTTTTAGACGTTAGAGTCGAAAGGTATCACAAAAAACTAGGCCAAGAAGAGTTAATAGGAGATATTTATTAAACCATCTGCAAGCAGGTAGGCTGCTGGCGAAAACGGCGTCAGCCCCCAGTTAGTGTAAGGAGCCTTTCTTAAAGCAACTTGGGGTGTCCCTCAGGTGCAGCTTGGGAGGTGGCCGGCAGGCCAGCCATAGCTCGGTAACCGGGATGTGGTGTGAGAGATCAAGGTGTCATCTGCTGGAGCCCTCGTAAAAGCTCAGAGTGTTGTCTGCTGGAAATCTGTAACCTGGAAGAACTCTTTTAAGAGAAGCAGGGAGAGTTCTAGTCTTTGCTTAATGAATGCTCAGACCCATCGGAGCCAGAGAAAGATCAACAGGAACATGGTCAAACCATAGCACTCTGCAAAGACACACCTTCAGCCTCTGAAAAAGGATGTATGCCATTCCCTGCCCCTGTGTTTATGCTAGTGAATTCTCACAGGTGACCAGCCCAACTCCGGGACTCCGTCCGTTCTGCAAGGCAAGTTTTCTCCTACGACGAAGACAGCAGGCTCCTTTTCATTTACTTGGATCATTCCTCTTCAACTTTATAAAACCGAGACTTAAATTTCTTGAGATTTGTTTAGTCTGTTATAAACTTGGAATGAAAAGATCTGAGGTCAAGAGCAGACTCAGTATTTTCTCAGTGCCTGGTGTCTGTCCAAGGATTCGCATTCTAAATTTATTTAGAGCTGGTAACTGAGAGAGATCTGGAGGTCATGGTGGTAATAAGCCGAACAGAAGGCAATAATGCAGCACTGTAAGCTCAGGTCGACCTCTGTGGGCTCTGAGACCGTGAAGCTGGAGGCAAACAAAGGCTTTAACTCAGCTCCTCAAGTCAAACTAGAAATGGGCAGATGGTCTGGACTCAGCCGGCGACAAAGCATTTAACAGCATCTGAACATAAAATGCATTGATGTCACTGGAAAAGGATATAATCCAGAAATTTGTGAGGAGTTATTAGACTATCGCTAGCTATTTTTCTATGTTTTTGCCCAGGAATTGTTAACAATGCGAGGCAAATGCTGAGTTTCTCCTAAAAAGAACATACGCCCCACAAGAGCCAGTCTTTTGTTGATTCCGTTCACGGACAGATTCCGGGTGCCTAGAAGAGTTCCTGGATCAACGTCGGCAGCCAGAAAACATGTATTGAGTAAATGAGCGAATGAAGGAAAGAGAAGACATTGTGTGGGGTTTATTTGTACGGTCACTTGTCACACTTGTATTTTTAAAAGCAATTTTCCGACAGGCTTAAAGTAATCCACCGAGCTCCCAAATACTTCTTTTTTTTAGGCCTTCCTAACTTGTAGAAAGATTATAGGGAAAAGCTTGAAACTCAATAGGATTAATGCTCTTAATCACATATTTCGTTCAAATGCCTCATCTGGTGCCTCTGGTTTCTTTGAAGAGAGTCTAGTATTTTCTAAGCCCTGCAGAGTGAGTCCATGCTAATCAACCCAGTCTATATTCGAACACAGACATTTTGCTTGGGTATACACACTTGTGTACATACAGTGCAAAAACAACGTGAATAATCACAGCCCTGATTAATTCTTACTTGCCTGACCACTGTGGAGTATGATTTGTTTCCCTAGACAGTGATTCCAGGCTGCCTGCTCCCCCAGGAGATGATATCTGCTTTGTATGACTACAGGTGGTGGCATGAGGTCCCCATGGGAGACACGTTTCCAGGCATCTTGGAATTTAGTTGCTTCCATAAGATCTTTCTTTATCAAAAGATTTCCAAAGAATGTTCTCAACATACAGGCTGTATTACAAGGATGGGCATTAACAAGGATGGAGACTCCTGTGTAGCAGTATCTTAAAGAAATGTATGTCTTCTCAATGCATTTTTTAACATGAAATAACTATGAGAAAGGATACCTAGGAAAAGCAAGGTCTGAGAGAACCAGAGTCTTCTCACAGAAGCCCGAAGGACACACCTACAAAGTCCTCCCCAGGGTGACTCAGTTCTTAGGAATTTGTAGAAGCTTAACTTCCTGGGACCTTGAAACTAATGCTCGCTTCTGCTTCTGCAAAAGCCCATGGCATCTTCTCCAGCTTGATTCAAACTGACCAATGAGAAGGTTATGACTGGACATAAAAGGGAAAAGACAGAGCCCATTGTGGAGTGTGGCCATTTCTGGACTCCAGTTCCATGGCTCTGCTGGCTGGAGTAAAGCCCTTTCTTTCACTTTATAAATGGGGGTGTTAAGGTGTTTCTTTCTCTCCATCAGGCCTCATCTTCCTACAACAATGGTAGTGAGTTTGTGTGGATTGGGAGGAGTGGTGAATGAGAGAAGAAACAATCTATCATGGTTTTAACCCAATTCTTATTCTTCTTGATTTGAACAGCAGCTCTTTACAGGTTAGGGCATCACAGGGAACAGTAGAAGGTAACTTATTTACAGTCATTCCCATTTTGCCCCCAGGACTGAGGTGCAAAGGTAGTCAAAAACCAGACTGATTTGGATCTCGCAAGACCTTCTGCTAAAGGAGAATGCAAGAAAAGATCTAAAAAAGTGGGGGGCAAGACAAAGAAGTGGGTGCCTGATAGAATTCCGCAAGGAGCATCAGTGATGTGAACTGTCCCTCCCTTCACCCACTCATCTCAGTAAGGTATTAACTTCACGCCTACAGAGGTCATCTAAATGAGAATGTGATTAAGTAGTTGAAATCATGCTACTTTTTGAAAAATGAATATTCAACCCTGTAAATTTATTTTAAAACAGACCTACATTAGCAAATTAAAACACACAGAAGTTACTAAACGTGAAAAGGTCTGTTCAATATTCAGAGTTTCAAATAAGTCTATTAAACTTACAAGGTTTTGAATCTTAAATTTTACATGTTATGACATAAATATATTCTGATTTGTAGCTCGTCATAACATTAAGAGAGATTGTTTTGCATTTGAGATGCAGAAAGACAAATACAAACTGATACAAAACGTTGCAATGTATCAGGTGGATGAATAATACAATTACAAAAGGCCTCCCTACAAGGGTATATACTTCATTTTGCCACTGTGACAAATGCATGTTTGTACAGGGTTGTTAAATATATATGTGCACACGTGATTGTGCCAATGGTCTTCATTAAAACACATATCCAGTTGTCTAAGAAAATGTTAATGTGAGCCCCAAAGCTTCAGCTTTACTATTTTTAATATTTTTTAAAAGCATATTTTTATAGATGACCACCTTTTTTACCCCTTAGGTTTGTATTAATCATTACCCATTCCAAATACACAATTCCCTCAAGCCATTTAGTTAGGGAAATGTAATTGCTATTATTCTGATTATTATTGATAACAAATAAGACTGATCGCGAAACTTCTCCTCTGGAAGCTAAGATTTGGTTTCTAAGAAAGACAGCTCTGCCACCAGCTGGAGTTGTTACCTGGGGGAAGAAGTGTAACCTCTGTGAAACCTCTATGAATTTCCTCATTTGCAAAACAAAAGAGTCAGTTTAGCCAATCTCCCCAGACCCTGCCAGACTGAATATTCTGAATCTATCTGTGATCTCCAACTCCCAGGAGTTAGTCTAATTCAAAAGGCAATGCCAACTTCTAATCTGTTATCTTCTCTACTGTTGTAATTATTATTGATCTTTCAGAAATACTCTGTCCAAAACCACGAGGGTATTTGTGCAATGGAGACATAGTGCTAGGAGAAAACAAAATGGATGGAAGCTTCCGTAGTAATAAATATTTGATTCCATTCTCTGGTTAGAGCATCGCAATGCATCCCACTCAGTCTCGTGGGGAGCAGCTCTCCTGGCAGACTTACCTGGCGCTCTAACCTTGCATGATTCGGACCTTGGCCTTCATGCTCTGGGGTCTAACTTTCAGGTTGCTTCTGCCCAGACAGGGAGAAAGCTTAGCTCTAGGAAGCAATAGCCTGGGAGGAGGACACGTTGCATTTCTGAACTGGTCTGAAGTATCCCAGCATTGCTCTGTCAACAGCCCTGCCTCATTTTCCCTGGCACCAAAAAGAGTCCTGCCTGAACCGGCCACAGAGAGGGAAGATTTGGCTTGGAGAGAATTGGGCTCTCTCTGCTTTACAGCTCCTCTCTGCTTGATTGGCAAAGCTCTGGATAGCAACACCACCCACTTCTTTCTCTTTTTGCCTCCTGTTCCTATCAACCCTCTGTCAATTCCCCTTGCTGAGTTACACAGAGGTAAAACCAGATTCCACGGCCAGCGATTCTGAGCGCAGATGCAAACATAGAACCCAAGAGTGCTCTGGCCTCCTCCAAGCAGGTCCGGCTGGGGAGCCTGGACAGTCAGCTGTCGGAGGCCTCTTTTGAACAAGGAAAGGCCATCCGCTCCCACTCCACTCATAATGGGATCACGGAGTGATTCAGTCTCTAATTGTTCTCAATGTTTATGCAAAGGGCGCATGAGGAGATACAGCTGACCGTTTAACTGGTAATTATAGAGTGATTAAGCTTGACATTTCCAGAGAATTAGGTGAAAAACCTGCTGGAGTCTGGTCAGGTCAAAAGATGAGGCACCTTTATGAATTTCAATTCTGCCGCACTCCTCCTGTTAGTGGAAGGAGGCGTATTAGGAAATATTCCCAAATATTTTTTAAAAGATTTTATGCTAATGGACTATTAAACATTTAATGCTCTGTTAACAAATGGTTATTTCTCCATTAAGCACCATCATGACCTATGCATAGTTTATGAACATTCCTATTGTCCTTGAGAGAAATCGCAGGCTATAAGGGCTAAAAATAGCATCAGGGGTTCAGCTTACATCACCGGGCTCGGAAGCCTGTCTCAGACGTTAGACTCCGGAGGAGGCTTGAGCACCCTTTCCCCAAAGCTGAACATTCTGGAAGGGACCAAGCCCCATTTCTTACTGGGAGCTAGTTTAGAACGGTGTAACTTCTTTAATTGTAAAGTAGTTGAATGACTTCCTTCCTGTCTTTCGAAGGCCACCCTTCTCCTTTGTCTGTGGTCTGCTGTCCTGGACGTAGCCCCTTCTCCATCCAGCAAGCACCACCCTCCTCTTCTCTTTTCACCTGAGACAGCCACAGGCACCATCACAATGAGAAGCCATTTCTATTGTCATCTCTGTGAACTCTCATAATACAGAACCTGAACTGCAGAGAGGGGGAGAGGTGACATTACCCGAAACACAGCCACACATATCACTAGTACTAGAGACTGGAATTAGGACCTGAGTCCCAGATCAGTTTTTGGCTGTTGCTCTGTCCACCTATTTGAGTTGTATGAAGTTTTTCTGGGAGGGTGGAGGAGGCAGGAGGAGACTCCTACACAAAGCCTGGCATGATCACTCCACCTAACTACATTGGTTCCTCTTTTCGTAACTGCTCAGGATACATTCTGCCTCTAAACCCCGTGACACTTAATTATGTTAAATTCCACCAGGCCCACATTTCAAAGGACAGAGGGAAGATAGGAAGAGATGAGATAAGAAAATAACAGGCTGTGGCAGGTAGGTTGAACATTGGGTGCTCAGAGCTAATATGACTCCAGCTCACAGGAAAACAATAGATGACTTCAGTTTGGGGAGCCCGCCCCATCCACAGCACTTAGTTCTCTCAAATCACAAATTGACCTATTTCCTTCCCTAATTAATACTCTTGAGTTCTGTCCTAATGGCTCCGTGGAGAAATCTTCCGCAAGGCAAACCAGGCCTGTGCTGAGGCGGCCCTCCCTACACCTCTCCTCTGTTTTCTGTCCTCAGTTTCTGGCCGTCCCTTGCCTGGCACCTCATCTTGCCTGTTTCAGGCTAAATAGTCTTTGTTCTTCTGGGTCATCAGTCTCCATCGCACTTTCTCTGCCAGACTGTTAGGTGTATGCCTCAGACTCTTGTGAGTGATCCCCCTGGAATCTTCCTCTCAAACCCAGGATGAGCCACCCACTGTGCTTTCTAGCTCACCTGAGCTGCATCCTCTTTGGACACAGCACACCGGACCTCTGTGCCGCAGATTCAGGGGTGATGTCCTCACCGTCTCTTAGGATGACACAACATGTATATTCTTCTATCCTATATCCCACGGGGGTTGTGGGGCAGAGAGAGCATCCCGGGTGAATTGAATTTCCCAGATATCTGCTATGTAGAAATAACCAGGTCTTACAGGTGATGATATGAAATTCCTTCCAGAATATTAATGCTTAGATTGTTCAAAATGAACTAGAGGATGGAAATATTTCCCCATTATGCTCTCCACCCAAGTCCCACGATTTGGCTTTTATAAATGCTTTTTACAAACTACAGACTGTTACATGCAATATATTTGCTTTGACCGTCAATGTACTGTCATTATCATTGTCACAAGTTTGAATCTAGAACTTAAGACTAGTTTTAAATGATGATCTATGGCAACCAGATGACAACATCTAATACTATCAGAGTGGAAAGTGGAAATAAAAAACCTGTGTTTGGTCAGAGTTCCCTGCGGGTAATGACCCAAGACACGGTGCTTCTCAGCAATTCATCAGGCTCCTTCCTATCAGATCTACTTTATAATTTGTAATTAAGAGATCCCTTGGCAAGTTAAAATGTCATCGTCCTGGAGATCAGGATGTGATCTGGCCTGTTGTTCCCTGACTCTCCTCTGAGGCAGTTAAAAATCTCAGCACTGCACTTCCTAACTGCTTCTCTTTCCTTCCTTCTTCTGTCCCTCTTCTGACACTTAAAATTACTCCAACGTAATGTCAAGTGGACCAAGGTTCTTAGACTTCTGGTACCTTGGTCGTTTTTCAGCTTAAGATTCTAAACATTTATACCCTTTTCATTTTGTCTGCTGAAACATATATTTATTCATTGTCTATCCTGTGTCTGACACTGCTAAGTGCTTTAATATGTCCCCTGCATCATCGTGTTTTCCTTTTTAATTCTGTGCTATTTGTTACATTCGGAAGTGTACATTAAATACAGTCTGTTCCTCCATCTTTCTTATCTTTTTTGCAGTACAAATTACTTCACTTAGAGAAAGGGCTGAGATCAGTAAAATGGAGACATTTCCTTGGTGAATAACTGATTTCTTCCCCCAGACTATTGAACTGTGTGCCACCATAGAATGGTACCTAGACACAAAAAAGACAGTAATAATGTGTTTGAATGCTGCAGGACGGGGGGCGGGGGGAAACAGGTCATACACAATGACCATTTAGCCTGTTTTTTCTTCTGGCTCTTTCTGTTCGGGAAGTGTGGTTACCCCAGTCCCTGTGCACCCCGACCTTGTCCCCTGCTCTGTTTCCACATTTGTTTCTACCATCTTTCCTCAAGCTACCTTCATCTTTCATCTTTACCTTGGGAAAAAGAAAAATAGTTTCGGGTGGCTCCTGTGGCTTGAAGAAGTAGGGCACTGGAGATGGTGGGTTCGAACCCAGCCCCAGCCAAAAACTGCAAATAAATAAATAAATAAATAGTTTCCTGTTTATTTATTAAGACTTTAACTTTTTTACTTGGCAGCACTTTTCACAATTATGGTATGGATTTTGGATAGTCTAAACCCAATCCTGTTTTTCTTTATTCTGTCCTTTTTAGGGCATCATTTTTCAGAGTATCTGGAATACTTGCAGAGCATTACAGCAGAAGTATCTGTGCCTCCTTGGGGTCAACCACAGAGCCGGTATCATTATCAAAACTGCTGAACAGAAAGGTCATGAGGCTAAGACTGGTGACTGGGTGGTGGTCCCTCAGCTAGCGAGTGGCACGGCCAACAGTTTCATCTTAAGCCATTTGATCTTTCTATCATAATACTGCTTCCCACTGCTCACCTCTTCTTTCCAGCACCTCCTCATCCCCAGAGATAGAAAGAGTGCGTGGGAAAGACACACAGCCCCAGCCGGTGTGTGTGTCTGAGGATGTATATTGTTTCACTGGCCTCACATCCTGCCTGCAAGTAATTAGGTGTCAGCACTCAGGGGAAGGCAGGAATCTCACTGCCCACCACGCCATCCGGGCCAGGGAACACCTGGCTGGAATCACAGTGTTCTCCTCGGCTGCCAGAACAGCCACGTGAACAGTTAAAGCAATTATCACGGCCTGTGCAGATGACTCTGGCCTTGCCAGTTTGAATGGACTAATGGGGGATGGAATCCAGGCGGGAATAAAATATCTCCCCCATAAACTGGAACGTTTTGCTGTTTGAACTGTTGCCAGTTTTTATAACAATTTCCATCTTAAGCTGGCTCGATGCATATTTAATGAATTCTTGTGTAAAACCTTTAACAGCCCTCAATTCATTTAAAGTGGCAAATGACTCAGCAGTTTGAAGTGGGGAGCTAGAAGTTGCCTCTATGTTCATTATCTAAAAAGAAAAAGTGATTCTTTAAACAAATGTTCTTTCCTAAACAGGGTTTTCTCCTTGTGCTCACAGTCATATGATGTGAAAACACTTAAGGCTGCCAATCCTCTTTTCTCTCAAGGATGTGATTGAACAGCAGGAGTGCCAGGGTCCCTAACGCAGAGTCCTGATCTGCGGGGGGTTAGGAGCACGTGTGATGTGACCTTGGTGTCCTCTCATCTCATCAAGACCTAATGACCTCCTTTCGGTGCTACTCACTCATTCAATAAATGCTGTTGATACTTGTATTTTATTTATAAGTTCAAATAAGGTTTAAAGTACGTAGATACTTTATAAAGTTTAAAGTACTTACATATGGCAGAAAGGAGTGTATGAAATATATAAATACATAGTATATATAATTAAATGTATTTACACTACACCAAGAAGATCACTGGCCCCCAGGTGTTCCAAACACTGGCAGTACAAGAGGTATGGAAAAGATGCCTGTGATCTAGAAGTGACTTTGGACTTGTAGCCGGTACCACGGACAGCGGCTGCACCCACTAAATCTCATAAGTCTCTGCAAACTCTGATGACTGAGAATGTTGGGATGGATACTGACCTTCAACCTTCCACCTTGAGGTCTCCTCAAGGACTTGGCTATGTCAGCAATCCTGGAAGGTGACAGAGCAACTCCACTCACCCCCACAGGAATCCACAAACTCAGCACCCCTCCCCAGAGCCTTGGCTGCCCCTCCAGCCCCAGCCCCTGCTCACTCCCCAGAGCCTTGGATGCCCCTCCAGCCCCAGCCCCTGCTCACTCCCCAGAGCCCTTGGCTGCCCCTTCAGCCCCAGCCCCTGCTCACCTTCTCCTTCCTGCTGTTCTTCCCACTGCCCCAGCCTCTGACTTGGGGCCCTGACACCTGCTGGTGCCTCTGGCTGGAAGGCTTCTCTCTAGAGCCTCATGACTCCACTTCCTCCACACTCTGGTTTAGAGGCTGCCTTCCCGGTAACTGCTGTCTTTAATCAAAACTCCCCTCGACACTTCATGTCTTCCTTCCTTGATCTATTTTTTTTACATAGAACTCATCACCTTTGGGTTCATTTATTCATTTGTTTGCTATTTGATACTTCAGGTCTGCCCTACCCAATTCATATGTAAAATCCACAAAGCCAGGATTCTCGTGTACTATATGGCTGCCACATCTCCATTGCCCAGAACAGTGACCACCATGTGGCAAATTCTCCCTAACCATGACTGAATTAATGAGTGAGCGCAGTGTCCACCTACACGCCAATGCGTCCTGTTAGCTACGCAAAACCACGCCACATGCTAAGATTCCCCCCAAATGTGCAGAGAAGAGGCAGGGATGTTTAGGGTGACTATGGTCGTGAAGCCCTTGTAAGGAAAAGGGGCCCCTGGCAGCCACCCTGTGTCTTACTTCAGAAATCACGGTCAGCACTGGGGCACGTCTTCTACAACCTGGCATTGGCTTAAAAATTCTTTTCTACAAAACCCAGGTAGCGTCTTCACAGCTATTCAACAAACATGGCTCCAGCCTGTGTAGGTCCTCGTGTTGTATTCAAAAAGGTTCCCCGAGTCTAACTACTTTATCTAAGATGAATGAAATGATAGAGGGCAATCAATGGCAAATGTACAATCAAATCAAGGCCCCCTCCCTAAGGAACTGCCTCTCCGTTTCCCCCCCCCCCCCAAGTCATGCTTCCAGCCTTTGTTTGGAAAGTGACTCAGTGATGTCCCCCTTGGCCTCACTGGTCACCCACCATAGAACGTTAATGGCCATGGTGGCTGCTTCCACTTCTTCCTCCACGCCATCTACATCTCTAAGTTTTATAGACTGAGAAACCGTGGCACCCCTGGTTTGAAGGCTGGCTAGAAATGGGAAAACAAGAATCTCAATCTTAGTCCAGTAAGCTCTCTCTTCACTCTCTGCTCCATGTCATCATGGTCATTTTTAATTAGTGGGAAAATACCCTAGACCAGGGGTCCTCAAACTTTTTAAACAGGGAGCCAGTTCACTGTCCCTCAGACCGTTGGAGGGCCGGACTGCAGGCCCTGGGATGAGTCAGCTGCTAAGCAGGACAGGCAATGGCAGCAAAAACACCCGGCAGGCCGGATAAATGTCCTAGGTTGGCTGCATGTGGCCAACGGGCCGTAGTTTGAGGACGCCTGCCCTAGACGATAATGGCAAGATGTGCTCAGTATTCATGGGGAAATCTGCTTTGAAGTTCTCTTCTTAATAAGGAGAATTTTTGGCAACTACTTTTTTAGTAATCTGAATCACACATCTGCTAGTTAATGGCTCACCCAACAGAAGGGACTCAGTGTCCCATAAACTGTATTCCACACGCGTCCTGCCTCGTAAGACAGTGCTTGACAGGAAAGCTGTAATGTTTGTGTGCTATGATGACTTCCTCTGCCCGGGGACACGAGGCTGTTATGATGTCTTTACTCCTTCTAGGTCCACTGCAGCAGTGAGGCATCCTTTGATACCTGCTGGGTTATGACCTCCAGGGAATGAAGACAAAGTTTGTTTTCTGAGGAGCTATCAGCTCATTTATGGGAATCGGTAACTGCCACATCATCTTTGTGGTGCGCCCCTTTCTGAACCTCACGAGGCTTGAAAAGTCTTCTGGCCTCAAGGCTCACAGAAGTGGCTGGACACACCTGAGATGAATAGATGCGTCTCAGCACAGCTGGTTGGAAAAGGAGTGAAGGTGTGACATTCAGACTAGGGCCTGCTGCCATGGTTTGTTTGGAGACAGAGTCTCACTCTGTTGCCCTAAGCAGAGGCATCACAGCTCACAGCAACCTCAAACTCCTGGGCACAAGTGATCCTCCTGCCTCAGCCTCCTGAGTAGCTGGGACTACAGACGGCCATCACTACACCTGCCTAGTTTTTTTTTATTTTTAGTAGAGATGGGGTCTCCTGCTTGGTCAGGCTGGTCTCAAACTCCCGAGCTCAAACAATCCACCTGCCTCGGCCTCCCAGAGTGCTGGGATTTCAGGTGCGAGCCACCCCCCCACCTCTGTGAGAGCTTATTCTAGAGCTTTCTCAGAATCACACCCACAGACCCCTTCTGCCTAATAAGAATGACACAAGTCCTGGGTTGTTGTCTTGTTTGTGATTAAAACCAGGTGAAGACAGAGAAAGTCAAATGGGGTTTGGTTTCTATTTAGGATCCTGCTGTGTTACAGCTGCCTGATGGTGCTCAGAAGAGTGAGCAGCCCCTGGGCCTCACCAGACTTTTTGTTCAAAAATGTTCTCAGCATGTGACCTCCAGGTCACCCACGGAAGGGCACGACCTCTGCCCTCACACTGCTGCACTCTTCTGCGGGGCTTCCCTTGCACGCTGCCCTCTGTCTGTGCCGCACCCCTCACCCCGTGCACTGGGACACCCTCACTTCTCAGGGCCCTCTTCCTCTACAGAGCCATCCCGTCTCCCTCCCCAAGGAAACTTGGTGTTTCTTTTCCTGCGCTTCTATCATAATTAGTACAGACCTCTAAGATACAGGTGGAACTCTTTCATTTCCTTTATAAGAAGAGAATTATACTTTTTAAACTTTGGTTTCCTAATGTTCACAGGAGTGACTGACAGAGTACACCACTCCAAAAACTCCACTGAATGAATGGATAAGTAATTCTTTGCATCTTCTGAAACCCAGGAATGTCATTGTTTTTAGTCTTTCAACTTCTCTTATCCCTCCAGGGCTTATGGAGTAATTGGTGAGCATTCAAACTCAGAAGGAGCAAGGTGCTAAAATGTAAGACGGAGGCTGCGTGCGAGGCAGCAACAGGCAGGAGGAGAGACACACTTAGAGGAAGCTCATCATCTGGTCTTCTCAAGCCCAGAAGCCACGTTCCTCAGCCCCATGGGGTGACCACAGCTGAAGTCACAGAGCTCTGTGAGACTTCTGTCCTCACTCAGTCCCACTTACGCCACCTCCAAATGAGTAGAGGAATCAACAGATGGCAGAGGTCTGTGTTTGTAGAATGGAATTACGGGGGGGCGGGGGGGAACAATTCTCACAACCAGCTCCTGAATTTAGGGAGAAAATTTCTTTCTTTACCTCTTTCTAGATATGATCTTGGAGGAGGATGGAGGTGAGAGAGGGGGTCAGTCTTGAGGAGCACGTGAGCTCAGCTTCTCAGAGGTAAAGTGAGCAATGCTCCATCTCAGGCTTGCTGATGGGGTTCAGCACCTGTGAAAAACTGATCTATCAGTGGCCACGGATGAGGTGAAGGGACAGGGCTTGTGATAACATCAATGTTAATGATATCTCACCAAAAAAGAGAGTCCTCAGAGGATTTCCATGTACAGGTCACATTAGTGACACAGAAAATCATATCATGTTATCACCAAGTATTTTGCCCCTGAAGGATGACTATGCTTTATAAAACATTCTACAGTGGTCAAAAGTAGCTCCCCACAAATAACTGCTTTTTTTTTCTTTTTTTTTTTGAGACAGAGTCTTTGTTGCCCTTGGTAGAGTGCTGTGGCATCACAGCTCACAGCAACATCAAACTCTTGGGCTTAAGTGATTCTCTTGCCTCGGCCTCTCAAGTACCTGGGACTACAGGCACCTGCCACAACGCCTAGCTATTTTTTTTTTTTTTTGGTGTAGTTGTCATTATTGTTTGGCAGGCCCCAGCTAGGTTTGAACCCACCAGCTCCAGTGTATGTGGCTGGCGCCCTCACCACTGAGCTATAGGTGCTGAGCCCAGATAACTGCTTTTTGGTAACTGTACGCTACCATTCTTAGTATTCTAGGCCTCTATATTTTGCTTAATCCAATATGGCTTCCTTCTGTAAGACAAGATGCAAGTAAGTCATTCCTAGATGGAAAACATCCTTTGTTTATGGACGGCGGGCACCTTTTCTCCTGTGGTGATAGATCCTATTTTACTAATTAGAAACAACTGATTTGTAGTAGGTAAGTCTCCAAAAATTCCACAGACAATGCCAAGGATGAAGGAAGCTACCTATATTTACAGGCATTACCTTTGAAGCAATCCAGCATGGCAAGTAAAGAGAATTTTGTTTTTTGTTTTTTTTTTTTAAAACTTCCTCTAATCTCTGGGAACCAAACTGAATACAAAAGAGCCATTAAGGGAATTGGATTTTCAGCTCATTGAAACCACAGCTTCATAAAGACAAGACAGGGCTCTTAGAAGTTCTTAATTTTCCACACACAAAAAAGGTGCAGTTGGAATCAGTTGACTTTCAGCCCTTTGAGTTTACTTTCCACAGGGAACGGGACCGAGCCACGGAGAAACCCACCACGATGAACTGGGCCAGGCCACACACTAGAGGTTACGGGAAAGACAGGCGTGTGTGGCTGGACAAACACCATCCTGGGTCGTTACAGGGTATGCTCGCTTCTCTTGGATCGCAGGGCCCAGAAAGGGCTGATGTGTGACTGGGAGCAAGGTAAAAGAGAAGTTCATTACCACTCGTTAAAAATGAATTCAAATCTAAATCAATTTCCATTAGTTAAAGTGTGGCTATTGCACATGTCTTGGGGAATTTTATTATAAATTCATGCTGACCCTGTGCAGCATGGTGGTTCAACCGTGTCTACCTCCCCAATAAAAAGGAACAGGCATCTGTATCCAGCACTTCCTCATTAAATGAAATATTTAAAAGACATCATCTTGTTTCTCATGGCCATGTCCTGATTATGTCAAGCCAAATTAGTGAAGTATATAAATTGGAGTAAACAAAAGTGACAGATAAATAAAATGCACAGGGACACTCCGGTGAAAACCATCCATGAACCCTATAGCAGGTGGGGAAGGAGCTAGCCTTCGTGGGACCGTCAGTGCCCGCGTCTCTTTCTCCCTCCTTCTCTGCCAGGTGTTTGATTTTTTTTTTTTTTAACACAAGGTGTAGGACTTGCTTTATGAAGAGAAACGGAACTGTAAGAAAACTCTGCCATCTTCTCTCATCTTTCTTTATGTTGATCAATCCTTTCTAGTCTTAGCCTTTTGGCCAGTAAAACAGCTCCAAGGGAAGCGTAGGACACCTCCCTTTTCGCATCAGCAAGGTAATAGATATCCTCAGACTTTGGTCCATGTTTGCCTCCCCCCACCTGTGACGGCAGACAGTTGTCACCAGCTCAGGAGCCCTGTGGAGAGTTTCCAGGAGCTTCACATACACACACCGCGTCAGGTGCTGGATATGAAACTCTGAGCAGTGCAGAGGAGGCCCTGACCTAGACCACTAGTCATCTAATGAGGGAGAAAGGCTTCCATATGGACAAGACCACAGGGTGAATTCTGCCAGGGGAAATTTGAGGCACTGTGAGGAGTTTTTGGATATTAGGGGACTAGAGAAGGTTTTCTGGAGGAATTGATAACCAAGACTGCAAGGGTAACTAAAAGTTCCCTGGGTAAAGGGGAGAGTGTGGCTGTGTCAGTGTGGTGGGAGCAGCGAGGCATGAGGCCCTGTGCTATTGAAAAGATAAGAAGGCTGCCGGGCGCGGCTCACACCTGTAATCCCAGCTCTCTGGGAGGCCAAGGTGGGTGGACTGTCTGAGCTTAGGAGTTTGAGACCAGCCTGAGCAAGAGTGAGACCCTGTCTCTAAAAATAGCCAAGTATTGTGGCTGGCACCTATAGTCCCAGCTAATTGGGAAGCTGAGGCAAGAGAATCACATAAGCCCCAGAGCTTGAGGTTCTGTGAGGTATGATGCCACAGCAGGCACCCTGCCAAGTACAACAAAGTGAGACTCTGTCTAAAAAAAAAAAAAAAAGTGGAATGTGACTATGGCATTGGCAGGATTCCTGATGACTGTCTCTGAGGAGGGGATAGAGGGGATAGAGGCTGGTGAGCAGGGTGAAGATTGCGCATTTCAACTGGAGGAAGGAGCAGGGCCTGATAAAGAAGGTTGCTCAGGCCGAAGTGTGGAGGGTCTGCAGGGGAGCCCACCAAGGGGCAGAGATGGGTCACAGTGGTGCATGTCACCATAACAGACAAATGGCTCAAGGTTGCTGAGAGCTTACTGTGCAGCAGGCTGAGCTTGAACCTGCCACCCCCAGTGCATGGGGCAAGTGTTCTAACCCCTGAACTACGAGGGCCTTGCCCTAAAGCTTATTATGGGTCGGGCACTGCGTTCACTCCTTTATTCTAATCAAAAGCCTTTGCTTTACATACAACTATTAATGTTATTCCTGTTTTGTGGATGAAGAGGCGAGGATACAGAAAGGCTAGGTAATTTGCCCAAGTTTATATCCAAATTCACACTGGTAGTGAAGGATGTATGCAGTGTCTTAACTTAGAAAGTCTTAACCCTGAGCCCACTTCCTTAATACCTGACCTACAAGATGTGAACCCTGGGAATCTCAGGGAAAACAGAAGACAGACCCTGAGAACTCAGGAACAAGCCTGTTCCAAGGCAGGGCCACAGTCTTAACAATCAGGGCCAAGCCTGGAATCACGCATCTGGAGTCACGCCGGACCTGGAGGAAACACACGCGGGCGTGGAGGTCAGGGTGCAGATCAGGGTGAGAGGTCACCACACACATGAGCAGAGAGGGGTCAGACACAGGCGCTGCAGAGAGATATAATTTCCAAACACAAACGGAACAGAATAAAGCAAAGCCAAGCAAGGTGGGTTGTCAAAAAATAAAAGAAATATTCAGGAACTCAGAAATTCTCGAGAACTAGGGGAACAGAGCCAAGCAAGCAAGAGAGCAGATGTGCAATAACAAGTGGAGACAGCGTTTGCTGTGGGAGACAGGTTTTTGCCTCAGGCCTGGTGCTTTTTTATAGTTCTTGTTGAGTTCCAAACCAGAGTCGTTACGGCTTCTGGGCCTTACCCTGCTTGGTGTGGAACAGGGAGCAGGTAATTGGGAACAGGTGGTCAAATCCACCTCCGTCAGAAGACCGGGAGTGGTGACTAACAGAAGGATTGTCCTGAAGAGGACGGGACGGGTGTATCATAAATATCTGTTACTACAGATCCGGCATCCTCTACACTGAGGAATCTCAGGACTCTGTTGTATGAATAAACAAATGAGCCAAGTGCTGCTTCAGGACGTGATCAGTGACTGGAGGACAGGGCACTATGGATTACCTTTCCTCATAGCAGAAGACAATGATACCCTTTGTAATGATAAGGCCTTCACTAAAGATGATCCTTAGATTCCTGGTTCCTTATCAATATTATACAATTTAAAAATGTTTTCTATATTGCAGACTTACTAAAGAGAAAGATCATACATAGGACAGCAGGAAGATGGGAGGGGAGGCCTGTTCTGCCACTAACCAGCCACAACTCCCATGGTGGAAAATCTGTACTTTCCGTTTAACTTTTTTTTAACATACATAACATACATAAATCCCAAGTTATTTGTAAACAGAATCAAGAATATATAAATAAACCCTCGTGTCTATAGCCAATTGATTATGCTGCAAAGGTGACAGGGCAATTAATTCATTGGTCAAATCATAGTCTTCTCTGCAAACCATGCTGGCAAAGTTGCTGAGGCTCATGAACAATATGGACTTACACCCTTCCCCTGCATCACATACAAGAGTTACTCAACATGGTCACAGAGGGAAGATCTGGTCACAGAGGGTCTCACCACAGAAGATCACAGGGTCTCAACTTTTATAAGAGACCAGAGGGGAAATTCTCCGAGACCTTGGGCCAGGCAAAGATGCCCTAGATATCACATTTAAAAAAAAAAAAAAAGGAAAAGAAAACTGATAAATGGGACCTGATCAAAATTTGACACATTCACACTTCAAGACACTATTAGGAAAATAGAAAGACAAGTAACAGATTGGTGAAAGAAATATTTGCAAAGCAAAAATCTGATAAAGAACTTGCATCCAGAATTTATAAAAAGTACTCAACAACTCATGCATTGAAAGATGAACAACCCAATTTTTAAAAAATGGACGACGGATCTGAACAGGTATCACCCCAAAGAAGACATGGAGTGCCCAATCATACCTAAAAAGACATTCAGCATATTATTTATTATGGAAATACGAATGAAAACCACAGCAGAATGCCAGTCCACGTTCATGAGAGTGGCTATTATAAATAACACAGAGGAGTGTTGGTGAAGATATGCAGAAACAGGAGCCCTCATGCCTGGTTGGTAGAAATACAATGTGGTACAACCACTTAGGAAAATAGTTTGAGAAAAAAAGTTAAACGGAAAGTACAACATGAACCAGCAATTCCACTTCTAATTATAGATTTTAAAAAAAAAGGGAAATATCTGCCCATAGAAAGGCCCACATGTAGACATAGATGAGCATAACAGCCTTATTTATAATAGCCCAAAACTCGAAATGGCTTAAATGTTCATCAGCTGGAGGGTGGAGAGACAACACTTCATACATGAAACACTATCTGGAAATCAGAAGGAAGGATTCTGCCACCTGCTGTGTCATGGATACACGTCCGTCCTTAGGCTGAGTGAAAGAAGACACAAACATGGCATCTTGTATGCTTCCTTCACATAAAATGTCCCACAGAGGTGAATTTACAGGGGTGCCAAGTTGATTAGTGCTTGCCGGGGCTGGGAGGAGGGGTGTGCATTGTACTCACTGCAGAGGGTGAGGGGATTTTACGGGGGACGCACGTGTTCCAGAACTGAGTTGCCGTGATATTTCCATTGATTGGGAAGTTTAGTAAAAATTATTGCATTTTACATTTGAAGTGGGTACATTTTACAGTCCATAAAATGTACTTCATTAAAGTCATTTTTTAAGACAATGGTAAGAATTAAGCAAGTTGATGACCTGGAAATGCCAGTTTCTTCGCTCCCCTCTCTCCTGGCTGCATTTCACAGGGATGCAGAGTGAGATCTCCAGCCTTCCTCCTACTTCTCTCCCCCTTCTCATATAAACCAATTTATGAACAATTACCGAAAAGTCCAAGTGATGAGTTTTTACTCTTAGAAAACTCCTGTTTTAGCTGTGGATTCAGGATGGGGCTCTGCGTGGTCAACACCAGGACTGACCCTGCGTCCCGAGCGGCCTGCCTTGCCACCTTCTGCCTGGGCTCTGGACAGCACAGATGCTTCACACGAGGCAACAGCTGGTGGGATCCAAGGTCGCTGGCTTTGCTGAGGGCCTGGGTGAGGACGCTGGCCTCAGCATGTTAGCAATCCTTATTTGCTGGCTCTAATAGATACATTTTGCCTCCAGCAAAAAGTCTGCGAATAGTTAATAAGAATAATGAGCAGTAGCAGAGAATTAATGGCCTCTTTATGAGAGATGGAGTCTGCTGTTCAGTGTTCTTGAATAGGAAAATTGTTTTATAGGCAGAATTGACTGGAGAGACCATATTTAGCCAATTTTAAGATAATGGGTTTTGGCTCCTAAATGTCAGTAAATGCAGAAAGAAAAGATTCCAGGTGAGGCCCGAGCTGTACACAGGTACCCCCTCAATTACAAGAGAGTTGTTATGTCCTCTGCAGCAGGTGGATGCGTGACTGCTCACGTCTCCTTGCAGGAAAACCAGACAGCAGCCTCTCTGTGCATTTGGGCTTCACCTCCTTGGTTTACCTTTTGTCTTGCACATTACTCTCATTTTTCCAAGAATGCTGATACCATCAGGACATCCACATTATCCTCAGTGGCCAGAGTACACTCCTCTGGGTTCAGTGATCCCACCGCCCTCTCTGTCCCCAGTTCATCAGGGCTGGGACTCCCTGTCGACTGCAGCTCTGGAGACCTGGGTTAGAGGGACACCATCGGTGGGAAGGCCAAGGTCCACCTGACGGCTGTTCTGGGTTACACAATTGGCAACTCGCCTTTTGCCGGTCATATATTTATTTAATCTATTTAAAAACCAACAACAACAATAAAACTAAAACACAAAGACAGAATTACACTAACAGTTGCTGAAGTGATGCAAGCACTTTAGACTTCCAGAGTCAGATCGCTGAAACTGAGCTAGATGGGATGAGATCCAGGTGTGTGGAAAGAAGGATGGAGACAAAGAAAGGGGCCCTTGACAATGCACGGGACTTGTCACTCAGAGCGGTCATCATCTGAGCAGTGTTTCTGTCCATCCGTCATATGGGACAGTTTCCCTGAAGTACTAAGGCCATTTGATGACTGCATTTCCTTCAAAAACCTTTTCACACTATCCATTTACTTTTTTACTTCTTCAAAAATAATACAATACCATGCTGGGCACTGTGGTGGGTTTGAAGACACCATTGCCACCCTCACAGGACTTGCAGACTGTCGGAGCTACACAGGGGCCCTCAGGGGCTCTAAGGCGGAACGTGTCCAGAGGGGTAAGGAGTGGCAGGTGAGGGTGAGACCACAATACACAAAACAGGTGCAGAAAGGCTGCCAGGCAAGGTACCAATCCAGGGATGAGAGAGAAGAATTTTTAGGGCTATTCCAGAGGAAGAAAACACAAGCAAGGCCCGAAGGGTTTCAGGGAGCAGGCAGAGGTCCCATGTGGGGGCAGTCATAGCACAACCAGGCCCAAGGCACTGCAGAGAGCCTACAATGGCACACAGAGTAGCCGAGCGTGATGGTCCCCTGGTTAGAGACCTGAGCATGGTGTCACCTGGAGAGACTTGTGTAACAGTGCGGTAACCCTGGGGCTGTGCCTGCAGTGGATTTGAGTGGGGAGAGTTGGAAGATAGCAAGGACTTCATTTGGGAATGTTTTGGCCCCACCAAACTCATGCTAGTGGCTGAAAAGGAGGTATTTTTGGAATGAGCCTCGAATTCAGGACAGTTTCAAAGCCACTATAGTAATTCAGGCAAGAGACAATTACCAGTGTTATGTTGGTTAGGGTAGAAAAGAGAGAATGTAAAGGAATAACTTGGGAGGTAGGAGGGCTTCACCCTGGGGAGGCTACCAACAAACAGAACTGACCTGGGGCCACGTCAGTCTAATTTCCTCCTCTCTTCCCTTAACTGTCTTGCACCTTTTCTAAGGAAAAATTGATGGCAAATTTGCAGCCTCTAATCCTGTTCTCCCTGCCAAAGAATAGAAACTGCCTTTGGAAGGAAGAAAGACTTGGGAACAGACTTTGGGAAAATAGCCTGTGACCCAGGGATGTCCACCCTGAGCAGGTGGTCTGAGACGCAGGGACAACCACCCTGAGACGCAGGGATGACCACCTGGAGCTCATGGCCTGAGACACAGGGATGACCTCCCTGAGCAGGTGGCCTGAGACCCAGGAACGACCACCCCGAGCCGGTGGCCTGAGACTCAGGGATGACCACCCCGAGCAGGTGGCCTGAGACCCAGAGATGACCACCCCGAGCAGGTGGCCTGAGACCCAGGGACAACCACCCCGAGCAGGTGGCCTGAGACACAGGGACCACCACCCTGAGCAGGTGGCCTGAGACACAGGGACCACCACCCTGAGCAGGTAGCCTGTGACCCAGGGACCACCACCTTGAACAGGTAGCCTGCGACCCAGGGACCACCACCCTGAGCAGGTAGCCTGTGACCCAGGGACCACCACTCTGAGCAGGTGGCCTGAGCCACAGGGACAACCACCCTGAGCAGGTGACCTGTGACCCAGGGACAACCATCCTGAACAGGTGGCCTGTGACCCAGGGACCACCACCCTGAGCAGGTGGCCTGAGACACAGGGACAACCATCCTGAGCAGGTGGCCTGAAACCCAGGGACCACCACCCTGAGCAGGTGGCCTGAGACCTAGGGACGACCACCCCAAGCAGGTGGCCTGAGACATAGGGACAACCATCCTGAGCAGGTGGCCTGAGACATAGGGACCACCACCCTGAGCAGGTGGCCTGAGACACAGGGACAACCATCCTGAGCAGGTGGCCTGAGACATAGGGACCACCACCCTGAGCAGGTGGCCTGAGACCTAGGGATGACCACCCCAAGCAGGTGGCCTGAGACATAGGGACCAACACCCTGAGCAGGTGGCCTGAGACCTAGGGATGACCACCCCAAGCAGGTGGCCTGAGACACAGGGACAACCATCCCGAGCAGGTGGCCTGAGACACAGGGACCACCACCCTGAGCAGGTGGCCTGAGACACAGGGACAACCACCCTGAGCAGGTGGCCTGAGATGCAGGGATGACCACCCTGAGCAGGTGGCCTGAGATGCAGGGATGACCACCTGCTCATGGCCTGAGACGCAGCCACATTTCAGTGAACACCATCTGAGCAAATGAATGAATGAATGAATGAACGGAGACAGGATCTCTTTATACCTTAGTGCAAACTAAGGTGAATTAATCCCAGCATCTCTACCTTCTCCACAGGGTTCTGTCAGTACTAAAATATTCTCCTCCTCTTCCTCCTCAGAACACCACCACAATGCCAACTTACATTTGCTGGGCATATTCTACGCCTGAGTCACAGTGGTCAGCAGGCATATCCATCTGTGGATTGGGGATTCCTCTGCTTCCTCAGATTCCCCTCATGTGGCAGAGTCAAAGCCAGGCTGGGCAAGTTACCTGGACACAGTCTTCTCTGTGAAAAATTTAAGAAAGAAGCAATGAATTGTCTTGAGCTCCCTCTAACAAAGCCTTCTTCCCTGAAAGAGCTACCCCAGCAAAACTGAGCAATAAAGCATGTTTCCCCTATGCCCCAGCTGCATTCCTCAAACCACTTTTCTTCTGGGCAATGGAACTGGAGGAAGGGGACACAGAATTCTGGGATACAAATAGCACGCTGGCTTCAGGCCCCAGAGTTTCACAGCACAGAGTGGAAAGTGCCACAGAGGTGACGGCTTTGAAGGAAACTCACAGAGATGATCAATTTGATCACACAGGCAGACACTGGGGCATTTATCAAAGTGTTAGGGTTATGGAGAGTGTCGATGTATTTGCTTTCAACGCATTGATTCCTGGAACAGCCTTGTCTAGTGTGACACTGAACACAGTCTTTTCTCCCCCTGTCTAGTTTCCTGTTAGGAAATATTATACACTCATTTTCATTGGGGGTGGTGGTGGTGGTGGATTTTATACCTAGAGGCTTTCTTACCACACAGGGAAAGGAGAGAGTTACTTATTTGTGTGTGTGTGTTTCTTTTAGGAAGGTTTACTAAGTGAGTAACAGATCCATTCCTTCTCTGTGGTAACTCTAAACTCAGCTGAAAAGAGAGTCAGAGAGAGGACGGAAGATTGGGACAGGACAGAGACTTGGCCCCTGTCTGAGGAGGGCCAGGTAACACCCCACACCTCCAGCTGGTGTGACCAGGGCATCTGGCCTCTTGTTTCCCTCCTGCTCCCCAGAGAAGGCTCCTCAACTCCAGATTAGCCCACCGGCTCCTGGCAGATGCCTGATTACCCCCATTACTGTGGGTGATTTATTTAATGTCGAAAGAACTACATGGTTGGTCACCCTAACTCAGAGATTGTTTAACTTGAAATGGAAAAGCTAAAAATAATTATCTCCTACTGAAACGACAGTGTGCATAGAGCTGGGGCTGAAGCACCGAAGTTATAATTTCTCATCTAATTAATAGGGAAGAAGAACAATCTGTTGCTCCTCAAGAAAATTACTGGGACAACGAGAGAAAAAGTTTCGAGAAAAATACCGCGTAGCAGAATTCTCAACATGGTTAGCTGTGACAACGCTATGTGGAAGGCTCACACACACTGGGCCAGTCATTATTTTGGTTTCTATAGATTTCAAAAAAAAAAAAAAAATGGCGATAAACAGGCAATGCTCTCTACTGGTTTCCTGCTCTTCCAGGCGTCCATTTTTTTCTGGGTAATAGACAAAAGTCCTGCCCCCAACCCTGGTCCCTCCCTTCTCTGCTCACTGCAATGCGGCTGGATCTGTCCACTCCACCTTGGTCATTTGCCTTGCAGAAAGATCTAAGAGTTTCCTAGCCAACAACACCAAAACATTTTAGAGAGGTCATTTTGGTTCTTTTTTTAATTTCAATTTAATACGAGGGTGCAAATTTTTAGATTGCATTTCTCTCACTTGCAAGGTAAAGTTCCAGTTGTAAAAGAACCCCTGCCCCGGAGGGCGTGCTGTCCATCCACCCACTGTGCTCATTAGGTGGGACCTGCCAGATGCCTTCCCTCCTTCCTCCAGTTGTCCCCCACCCTCCCCGGCCTCTATGCTAGACTATATTATGTTTTATTGTTCATACAAGTATGTAATTTTTTATATATTGGTTTCATAGTAGCATTTTGGTTCTTTTAAAGCTCTGGACAAGGAGCTGGGTTTATGTCCTAGTTCCTCATCAACTATATCATCTTGGTCAAGAATTCAAGATTCTGCGTCTCCTTTTCTTTATACATAGAAGGTCATAACAGTTACAATTATAGCAGTAAAAATTTAGTGAGTGTTGACTACTATGAATGCTTTCTGTGCATCAACCCTTTCTATCCCCTCTGTAACTTGGACAAAGGCCTCCTAATTATAGTAAAGCTTTGCAGGTGAGGAAGTTGAGGCTAGGGAGGTTACATGGTCTATCTAAGGTGACACATGATAAATGGAAAAGATGATATGGCATTGAACTTGACGAAGGTGCTTAATCAATGTCCTCTCTCTTCTTTTTTCCTAATTTTGCTTAATCACTGCTCACCCTCCTCTTTCCCCCAAATTCCTACATCCTTACAAATATTTCTATGCAAGCCCCAAACCACCCTGGGTATAAAGCATGAGGTACAACACACTACTTCAGAATCCTGCCACTTTTGCTAAAGGCACAAAATATAAGATCAGGTATTTTACAACCAAGCAGTGGTGGTTTTCTCTGCCTCTCTGCAGCCAGCCTGGTGTGCTATTTGCTTTGTGAGTGGAGTATACTGTTGGGCAGAGCACATGTGCCCTGATTTAACAGCATCAGGCTGGATACAAAAGGGATGGTTGTGGGTATGGCACGGGCATGTGGCCTCAGTCTGCCCGTCTATATAATGCGACTAGTAACAGCTGCTTGCAACTCATTCATTGTAAGGATGAAATGACTCAGTGACTATGGAAGCGATATGTAAGTAGAGGTGCCTTCTGACTTAACAGCGACCAAGAACACATTCCTGATGCAGTCGGAGTTCTCAGAGGGCACAGCTGGGTCCACCTGTGCTATGAAAGGGAAAACACAGCCGTCAAACTATCCGGCCTTTGGCCAGTGCTGGCCAGTTAGAGTGACCAAGACAATGGCCAGTTCTGGCCACATTTCAAGGGGCCGTGTCTACATCTTCACTAACTTGGCAGCTTCTACTGGGCACATTGGCTAAATCGTGATAGAGAGCTGGTGGCTAATGTTTGATTCAGTCCAGCAGGTAGAAGATTTTCAGAGCTCCTGTAACAGCACAAGCTGTGTCATCTTTATGGAGAAACAAGACACTTGCTGGGATTTCTGCAAACAAGGTTCTTGCAGCGTAGTTCTGTTAAAAGGCAAACAGGATCACTCAGGAAGTGTGTGTGTGTGTGTGTGTGTGTGCAATATTCACATTATACAGAGAGAATGGGAGAGACTCATCATCTAAAAACCCATCATCAGAAACTGATGATCACGTTACATGCCTGAGAGCCCAGCCTCTCTTTCTGAAATAAGCCTAAGAATATTCAGCCAGCTGAAGAATGAAGCCAGGAGATGAGATTTCAGTCTCTGCTTTTCATGGCAGAAAAGAAGAAGAAAAGAAAAATTAGGCTTCCAGAGGAGAAAGTGCAGAGCTTGACCTTCCTGCAAAGGTCACAAATGATACTCACTATTTCTCCCTCCTTCTCCCCCTCCAGCCATTCCTTTGATATTCATTGAGAAAAATGCTAATGCAGGAAAAGTCCTCCAATTGCAGGTGTTTCAAAACGTGGTCCCATTCAGATTAGATCAGTGGTTTTCAACCTTCCAAATCGCCGCATTGTTACGAATGGAAGGAAGGGGTTGTGACCCACAGGCTGAGAACCTCTGGATTAGATGGACCCAGCTTCTCTGATCACCTTTGTCTTTGATAATGCAGCACTGAATTGCCTCAGTCCTCTGACACCCACGCAAGCTGCCCGGGCCTCCCTCCTGGGTCTGGGTACTAGGGGGCAGGACAGCTCGCTGCAGGTAACCTGCTGACTCAAGGTCTGAACAGAGCAGCCCGTCCTCACCAGCCTTCTCTCCATCTGGGAACTATTCATAACCGACCTGTCTCACCCCCGTGCAGCCTTACGGTAGCTATGCAAACTAGCAAGGGGAAGAAAGAGATGTGGTGTTGGGCAGTGGAATTTGTGAGGCAACATCTCTCACTTAGCCATTGTCCTGGCTAAGACCTGGCCATTGTAAGAGCCTTGAAAGAAATATCTGCCTCATGCCGGGAGGTCATGCTCTGAATTCTGAGCAGTTTGGTTCTTTGCTCTGTACTCCACTGTCTCTTTCACTCTAGTTTTCACTCTATTTTCCCCTGAATCTCTCAGCTGTTCAACCCTCCTGCCTGTCTAACATTTACTTTCTCTCCATGCTGAGCAGCTCCGTGCCATCGCTCCTGAGCCTCCACCACCTGCCCCTTCCTCTGTTCTCCTTGGCTATTCCTGGCCACCAATAACCTTTCCTGCCTGGCCTGGCCCTCCAGATGTCCCTGCCCCTCTGGAGCCCCTCTGGGTCTGCTCAGACTCACCCTGCCCATCCAACTAGATAATGGGATCCCCACAGAGTGGTGCTCTCCCCACCAGGATGGGGCGGCTGAAAGCCAGGAAATCAGATCACTATATTCTTTAAAATTTCCAGATTTATCTGGTGAATAATTATCACATTCAAAATTCACTCCATCAAATTTTGCCTTTATAATACATATAACAGAAGCCCCATCCCGCAATTTGCCATCTATATCTTGAGACAAAGCAGGAAAAATAGATTTAAATGACCCAGTGCTGAATAAACACTGTTCACAAATGGGGGTGCCGTGGGGAGCATACCATTGATTGCTCAGTGAGAGGCTCAGGAGAGGCTGTCACTTCCAAAAAAGGTCAAGTTTCCAGGGCACAGATGGTGGCCCCAGACCAGTGTTTCCTGAAGACCTGCACCAAGGAGGAGGGTGGTGGCACATTAGGAGGAGAGGGAAGAGCCTGGCAGCCTGGGAAAGACCAGTGTTTGCCCAGGAAAGTCTCACTCCCAGGACCAGTTCTGCAGGGGAAATTGCAGACACTACTTAAAACTGAAGTTACCTGCATGTTCATATGAATGGTAAAACGTAACTATAGTCTAGAAAGGAAGGAAGAGGAGGGAGAGGGGAGGGGAGGAAGGAGGTCCGGGAGGAGGGAGGGTATTTGGGGCGGCCTCACCTAATGTACATAATGCAATGGTACATTTCAAAACTATTAAGAATAGAGTATAAATGTCTTACCACAACAAATAACTAAGCAAGGAGGTGGTTATGTTAATCAGTGCGATGTAAACATTCCACATCGTATATCAAATCAGCACATTGTGCCCCATAAATGCATTAATGTACACGGTTATGATTTAATAAAGGGAAAAAAATAAATTAAAAAAACCCTTAAGGTACCTTGAATTCACTCATGTCTCTGTTGTTTCCATAAAAATCAAAAGCAAAGCAACAACAACAAAAGCAAATAGAAAAAAAGCCCATGACCTCAGGAACTTACATCCCCTTATAAGCTTTTCTAACTAAGGCAAGAA
>CAUYQV010042298.1:0-13120 GCA_963574575.1 Galagoides demidoff
GTCTCCTGCCTCCACCTCCCATGTAGCTGGGACCACAGGCACCCGCCACAATGCCCGGCCATTTTTTGGTTGCAGCCATCATTGTTGTTTGGCGGGCCCGGGCTGGGGATTCGAACCCGCCACCTTAGGTGTACGTGGCTGGCGCCTTAGCAGATTGAGCCACAGGCGCCGAGCCCACACACACAATTTCAGTGTTTCTAAAAATGAAATCTCACGGGCAGCACCTGTGGTTCAAAGGAGTAGGGTGCTGGCCCCATATAGCAGAGGGTTCAAACCTGTCCCCCGCCAAAAACTGCGGAAAATGGGGAGCCTGAGGCAGAAGAACCACTTGAGCCCAAGAGTTTGAGGTTGCTGTGAGTTATGATGATGCCACACACTCTACCCAAGGTGATGAAGTGAGACTCTGTCTCAAAATAAATAAATAAATAAAACAAACCCTCATAAACCAATATTCTTTTTCTTCTTCCTTCTCTCCCTTCCATGCTTTTTCTCTTTCCATCTCTTCCTTCCTTTCTTTTTTTTATTTTTTAGAATGTCTCGAGGGCAACGGCCCCTTCTTTCTGTGCTAGAAGTCTGGGGGATGGTGATGGTGGATATATTTATATTCCTTTCTGGTCCCTGAGTCCAGAGTCACAGAGCTTTTTTTGTTTTCTTTTTAATTTTTGAAGTCACCACCTATGGGAAAGGTTGCTCTTACCAGCTAAGCAATAAACCAACAAACCCATCCCCCTAAAAAAATGAAAAACAAACTAAAATCCTTGAATCTAACCAAGAACCTGTTCAAATAACTCAGGTGGTCAGTTCTGATCAAACCCAAAGTCTGACTTCCTCTCACTATGAATAGAGGGTGTGTCTCTGAATTTGCCAACTCAAAATTTATGTAGGGCACGCTACTAAGGGCAACAAAGTGAGACTCTGTCTCAACAAACAAACAAAATTCATATATGAGCAATTCTTTAAAAATTCTTACCCACTGAATATTTATGTGTTCCAGTTCTTTATTATTATAAAATGGGGGGAATTACATTATAAAATGTAAGGGGAACACTTACAAAGTTCCCCTTAGAGGTAGCATTAGGAAAGGACAAGAGGTTGGGGGGTCCCCCAAGGAACTAGTAGTAGCGGGAGGTGGGACATTATGCTGTGGGTGCCCGAGGGTCCTAGTTGGAATCTGTGAGGAACTGAGCCATGTCTCTCCTTATCTATCACCTGAGTTGGTGGGCTCCACAGCCCCTCAGGTGGAGGTCAGGGTGGGAATCCTTGGGGGCCAGAGATGCCAGAATTTTACAGGGGAAGCACTTAAGGATGACCATGAGCTAGAAGGGCCTGGCGCAGGGCTTGGGAGCAGCTGTATTTGTGTAGTACTCCATACAACATGCAGATGGTACTGCTTTTACTTATCAAAGAATGTTCAAGAGGGCTGCTGCTAATGATTGTGGGGGTGATGGTGGGGAAGGTAGCCCCCCTCCCAGAGCCCCAGCAACGAGAAGCCTCCTTTGGCGGAATCTGAGCTGTGGCCACGCTGCTGTGGGGCATGTCGTCGGCAAACCAAAGAGGAGTCGTCTGGGAGAACACTCACCTTCCGGCAGGCGGCACACGGGACTGGTGTGTCCCCATCGCGGTGGGGAAGAGGAGTTTCCAGGCATCTTAAGGTGCACAGCGAGGGCACGGGGGCTTGTTTGTGGGCACACGAGGGACTCCAAAGGGGCTCCGGGATATACCAAGCAAGCCTGGGAGTGAGGGAAAGTCTGTTTGGGTGGGAGGCGTGTGGCATGGGCAGGACTGGGGGGCCGGAAGGTCTCATGTTGGGACATGCTGGCTGGAACCAGCGCACTGCTGAATTCTACTTGGTGAGGCTACTGGCCTTGTTGGTGTCCGTGGAGAGTGAAGCTTAGTTGAACTTGAGCTCTAGCCGAGCCTGCCCACTGCATATACGGCTGGCCTGCAGGTGCTTTAGTGCAGACGGGGTGGGGGGAGCCCTGCCTCTTGCTTTGCTGAGGCTGAGGGGCTGGGCAGAGGGGACTTTGGCCAGCTTCCCGCCGCTCTCGGCTCGGTTTCTTATCTGGCTTGAGTAAAGGTTCCTGCATCCCTCTTTCTGCCCCAACTCATGCGCTCTGCCAGGCGATTGCCTTGGCCCTTTCGGCTTCTGAGGTGGCATTTCACTCTGAAAATTATATAAATGTGCTATTTCACACACGCTGTGAGCAGTTCTCCTTAGCCAGAGTCAGATCGTAGCGAAATTGTCAAGCATAGAGACCTTCAGGGGCAAAACTTTACAGACTTGATATATTTGCTAAAGGCTAAGTCTGTTTATCTTCAGGAATGATTGGATAAATTAAGTCGGTTTGCCAAAACGTGTTAAGTTCTCGATTTCAGCCAATTCAGTAAATGTTCGAGAGCCTGCCGTGTATCAGGCGCTGAGCTAAGCACCATTAACTTACCAGCGTCCCCTAGGTTCTGGGCATTCTTGCCAAAAGTATAGAGGTATTCCTGTGTACTTACCACTGCCCAGACTTTCATAATGGAACGTCTTTTTTCCTTATATCTTAATTTTTTGGGTCAGTGTATGGAAAAGCTATTTGAATTTTTTTTAACTTCTTATCCCTTCATTGAAAACTTTCATTAATTTTAATTTTTAAATCTCAACTTTTGTACTACGTGGTATAGGATTATATCATTTGCAATTTTTTCCCATTTATTTACAATATTTATTTGTCTAAATAAAATTCCTAAGCATTTTGTAACTCAGTGGAGACAATTTAAATTACAAAGAGTGCCAAAAATTTACTTTATTTTCATCAGAACTAATTTGAAACATTTGGGTATGTAGCTGCATAATATATTATGATGAAGTATGTTCTTTGTGGATGGCTGCACTGGTATGACATAATTCAATTTTTTTCTTTTCAGAGAAGCATATATTCCAGCATGTGAATTGCTTTTGGAAGTTATAAATATACTAGTTATGTATGTGTGTGTGCATATATATAATAACTGTACCAAAAAAAGGGATTTAATGAACATTTCACTGTGAATTTGATTGAGTATGAACTTTTGTCGTCTTTGCCTTTTAATCCTCAAGCAAACACTGCAGAAAGTTTAATCCTCACACTGGATATTTGTTAAATACATGGAGTTCTTGATATCTGGTACGTGTAACAAGGCTGGTCCCTGGGAGAAAGAGGGCACAAGGACTGGGTTTTGGGAGAGAGAACAGGAGCCTCAGGTGAAGACTTTGTGAGAAGTGGGAACTGTCGTCTGTAGAGATGATACTCACCAGAAATGGAACCCTGGCCCCGGCCTTAGAGATGATGGTGTTTTTGAGCAGTCCAGTGCATTTCCCCAGCTTAGCCAACACCTGCCCTCAGGTGCTCTGCCTGTGGGAAGCAGTGGTGATGCTCAGGGCACCGGGTGCAAGGCAGTCGGATGGTGAGGTTGGCAAAGTGTACGCCTGCCCGGCCGCCTGGGGCCTCATTTCCATCTGTTTCTCTTCCAGCTTTCAGTGCTCCACAGGGACTTGGGGCTTTTGGCAAGAGTGTGATCAGAACTTTCCAGACAGTCCAGATTTATTTATTTATTTGTTGCTCTATTACTATTTTATTTTTATTTTCATTTTTGGAGACAGAGTCTCAAGCTATCTCCCTGGGTAGAGTGCCGTGACATCACAGCTCACAGCAACCTCCAACTCCTGGGCTCAAGCGAGTCTCCTGCCTCTGCCTCCCAAGTAGCTGGGACCACAGGTGCCTGCCACAACGCCCAGTCATTTTTTTTATTTTTTTGGTTGCAACCATCATTGTTTTGGTGGGCCTGGGCTGGATTTGAACCCACCACCTTAGGTGTATGTGGCTGGCGCCTTAGCCACTTGAGCCATAGGTGCTGAGCTGGCCTATTACATTTTTAAATGTTTGGTAGAGACTGGGTCTCCTTATATTGTCCAGGCTGGTCCTGAATTCCTGGCTTCAAGCGATCCTCCTGCTTTGGCCTCCCAACTTGCTGAGATTAATGGTGTCAAGCCACTGCACCCAGCCAAGATTTTAAATATTCAGTGTAGACATTTCCTAAAGCATAAGTGAACTTGTTGGGCTGAGGGTTCTAGTTTTAGATTTGAGAAACAGTTATAGAGCATATAGTGAGGTCCTGTCACCCTGAAATGACCCATTCCCTTAGGACATTGAGCCCGGTTTTTTGCTCAGCCTAGTTACCTAAGGAGCTCATGCTCAGGAATGGCTTGTTGGGTCAACTTGCAGGAGGGTTCACATTTAAACATTCAATTTCTCAACTCTGAGGTAACCAGATGTTTTCAGCTATGGGCCATGTGATCAGAAATGCAAGTGTGTGCGAACTTTGTTAGGGAGATGAATTGAGGGAGTTTGAGTATTAGTTGTGACTTAAATATGAGTGAAATATGTAGAACCTTTGTTCCTATTCTTTTCTGTGTGTCAATAATCCTTCCTAAATTTTATTACTCAAATTTAGTGATTAAACATGAAAAGCTCAAAAATGTATGATTACTTGAAGCTTTAATGGAAACTGAACAGCGTGACAACGTGAGCCTGGTAATAGTCAGTCACTCAATCGAAGCACTCTTATGTGTCTATCTGGACTCCCGTTGCTGAATTCAGGAAATCAACAGTCTGGATAGTGAGAGGTAGTTATATTAGGTCATGCGTGCTACTTTACTAAAAAACATGTTTTCAGGGGGGCAATATAGGCTGTCCTGATGTTATCTTAAGTAGTGGTTTTCAAACATTTTATTCATCGAGTTTTCCTTCAAATAAAACATTGCTCTGAAGGCTACTATTAGATGAAAACAGAGCTGCTCTAGTTGGGGCTGGAACCCTCGTTCTTGACTTTTCCTCCTCCCAGCAGCCCATGAGCACTTCTGCGGGTCTACCAGGAGGACTTTCAGGGAATGGCTGGAACACTGCTCATCTGTGGGAGACCAGAATGCACAGCCCCCCAAAACACAAAGGTTTGTTGAGCTTCAGGCAATTAAGAAAACGCAGATGCAGGAGAGTCTGTGTCCTTTCCCTGTTTGGCTAAAAGCAGGACACAGATTTACAAAGACAAGGGCAGCTACCAGAGAGGCCCAGGGCTGGTCACTGCGGATGGCATTAGACCCTTTTGTGGGACACAGTACCAGAGGAAGGTGCACGGACAGGCTTTACTAACTTCCTCTCACCTGCCATTTATTTGCCATCCACTACTTATTGTCCCAGGAGACTCAAAGTCCTTTTCCTTTGTCTTGTCACTTCTCTAAAAAATTCATTGTTTTTTTTTTGTTGAAGATTCTATATAAACTGAATTCAAGGCCACTTCTTTGAGAACCACTTATTCCCTGGTATCTCTTATGTATTATGAAATATGCATGTTAATAAACTTCATTTCTGTCTTGTTAATCTGTCCTTTGTTACAGGGGTCATTTCAACCAAAAACTGTAGGAGTTGAAGAAAAATTATTTTTTCCTACATATCATACATATTACATGTTATATATATGATATGAATATATATGAATATATATAAAATATGTTCTGACTATATATATGTCTCTTTGGGATCTATCTCTCTATCTATCATCTATCTATCTATATAGAGATTATCTCTTTCTGTTGCCCAGTTCACAGCAACCTCAAACTTCTGGGTTCAAATGATCCTCCTGCCTCAGCCTCTTGAGTAGCTGCAATTATAGGCACCTGCCATGACACCTGGCTAATTTTTCTATTTTTAGTAGAGCTGGGGTCTCACTCTTGTTCAGGTTGGTCTTGAAGTCCTAGGCTCAAGTGATCCAGCCACCTTGGCCTCCTAGAGTGATTTTTCCCCACATATCTAAAGAAGATCTTTTGGGGATCTCCAGGGCACACGCTAATTTGACTCTTCCTGGGCCATTCAAGTGTCCCTTGAGCCTAGTGTAGGTCCCTGGAATCCCCCTGCTTTAATACATCCAGAGAAACACAGTCCTTGGGCATAAAAGAACACTGTGCTATTTCTGACTCAGGAAAGACTCTCGCTCAGCGGAGGTGAGTGTTCAAAGCAAACCATTTCCCAAAGCCAACACATGTAGGAAAATAAAGTTCTACCCTCATAAGCTTTTCTGTGTCCAGTGGGGACTGAAACCTGGAAGATGGTGGGAGGCAGCTGGCACTCTGAGGCTCAATGTGCAGGACGAATGAAGCGTCTGAACCTCACATCCTGATTTATTAGCTGGGATATAAGCTTGAGGGGTAGATAATACATATTTTCCTCTTTTTGTAAAAGTTCTGGGTTGGGCCAGTTGACACTGGAAGCTAACCTCAGAAGGCTCTGTTTGGAAGGCTGGCTTGTGTCATATGATGAAAGCTATGGGGATGGTCACCAGGCCAATCATTTACAGTGCCAAGCTTGGTCTCTACAGCTTTAAATTCATTCCAAAATAATTGAAAACATGTGCTAAAATATGCGTTCTCTTAAGGTTAAAAATTTCCTTGTGATGTACTTTCCATACCATTTTAATTTAAAATGCTGTGGCCAAAAAGCTTTTGTATGGCAGTATACAAGTGTTTTAAAACAAATGTTTTAAAAATAAAAATTCTGAAGGATGAACAGAGGGGCTGAATCATAGTTCCGAGAATTGAGCCAGGTGAGGAGCCTAAAGGACATGGCTGCAGGCAACATTTTTCAAGGCAAAATTATGAGTTTTGTCATTATAGTTCATAATTTAGTCCAAATGTTTTATATTGCTGCTCCCTTAAAAATGGTTCTTACATCTGGACATTGTGTTTGTGACATCCAACAAAGAGGGGAAAAAGCGTCTGTCCGTATTTCTGCTGCACAAGTTTCCATCTGCTGCAGCAGTGACAATACCTGATGCCTATGGGGACTGAGCAGGTAAAGTATGTAAGGGCCGTAAGCAGGTCTGGACTGTGGCCACCTGGACACAGAGTGCCCACCTCAAGGGAGCTGCCATTTGGAAGGGCCAATCCAGCGTTGCTAGAGGTTCTGATTTTTCCAGTTAAGCAGGAAGTTAGTATTTTAATGTAAAATATCGGGATGTAATGTTTTAGAAATTAAGGACATAAATACGATACGTGGTCTAGCAGATACCTCTGCAGGCCAGCCCTGGTGTGGGGCCTCCAGTTTGCAGTCTCAGGATATGATGCTGTTCTGAAAGTTAAGTGGCTGCAGAGCCTGGTTGGCAATGCAAAGGGACAGGATGTGTGCTACTTGAGCTATGCTGGGGAATAGGGTTAGAACCACTTCTATTTCTCCTATTTTAAGTGGGAAGAATGAGAGCCAAATTTAAGATGAAGACAAAAAGTGTACAATCCAAGTTAAAGGGGAGTGAAGGGGGGTGAAGCGGAAAGGGTGAAGGTGTGGAGCCAGTGGGTCATTTAGACCACTGGTTTTCAACTGGTGCGCCGTGAGAGGATCGTAGGTGTGCCATGGAAAATTTTAAAGATCATTAAGGAAATTATTTTTGAAGAGAGTTCAAATCGTAGTAAGTATATTCTTTTTTTTAACTCTTTTTTTTGAGCCACATAATTTAAGTGCCCTGCGGAAGTTTGACTATAGGTTCCAATGTGCTGTGAGGTGAAAGGGTTGAAAAGCACGGATTTAGATTTTGCTCCACTCACAGTGAATCTTACCCATGATTGCAAGCAACTTTATTTATTTATTTTTATATATTTTTTAACTTTTTAAAAAAATTTTATTTATTTATTTCTGACAGAGTCTCACTCTGTTGCCCTGGACAGAGTGCACAGCTCACAGAAACCTAAGACTCTCTAGGGCTTGAGTAGCTGGGACTACACGTGGGTGCTTGGCTATACCTGGCTAGTTTTTTCTATTGTTAGTAGCAATGGGGTCTCACTCTCACTCAGGCTGGACTTGAACACCTGAGCTCAAGCGATCCACCAGATTCAGCCTCCTAGAGTTCTAGGATTATGGATGTGAGCCACTGTGCCTGGCCCTGCAAGCCATCTTTAAATAAGAGGTACCCACCTTATTCCCTATACCATCCGTGGTAATGCCAAATAGGGCACTCCACGATTATTGCTTGGAAGAGTGAGACCGAAGAGGGAAATGAGAGAAGTTCGTTCAGCAGATTGTGAAGACCCAGAAGCAATGATAAAAGGTGGTGGGGTTCATAGGTCAAATGTTCTAACTCCAACAGGGCAAGCTATGTTTACCTATGGAGTGATATTAAACCAATCAGACTCCCTGATATCAAGTGTCACAGGCTGGAAAGACCCCAAGAAGTTTTCCTGCCTCCACTGTATCCCATTTAGCTGAGACCAAACAATGCCAATTAATCTTTTAGAATCAGAGACTAAGAAAGAAAAATCTGGAAGACCCCTGATTCTGCCCAAATTGGAGTAACACTATTCAAAAAGATGTACCAGGCTAACACTTAACCAAAGGAGAGCTGGGGCTGGGGCCGCTTGTGCCTGTATTCCTAGAACTTTGGGAGCCTGAGGCAGGAAGATCACTTGAGGCCAGGAGTTTGAAACCAGCCTGAGCAAGGGTGAGACCGTCTCTACAAAAAAATGGAAAATATCTAGGTGTGGTGGTGTGTAGTCCTAGCTCCTTAGGGGGTTGAGGCAGGAAGATTGCTTGAGCCAGAAGTTAGAGGTTCCAATGAGCTATGATGAGGCTACTGCCCTCTGCCCTCAGTGACAGAGCAAGACCCTGTCTCAGAAAACAAACCAACAAAACAAAAAGCTAGACGGCTTCAGAGATGTCAGACAGAGTAGATTTCAGAACAAAGCAAATTAACACAAATAAAGCAAGTCTTTTCCTAATGATGAAGGGGTCCATTCATCAAGAGATCATAATAATTATAACCATTTATAACAGAGCTTCCAAATGTGTAATGCAAAAACTGATAGAAGTATAAGGACAGATAGCCACACCACAATCATATCAGGGATTTCAACATCCCCCTCTCAATAATAGATAGGACAAATAAGTGCAAAAATTGGGAAGGATATAGAAGAGGACCTTAAAACACTACTAACCTACTTGACCTAAGTGACATGTGCAGAATGCGCTTCTGAACAGTATACACATTGCTTTCAAGTGCACACAGGGAATCTGTTTGATGTGTACTATGATGAATAAAAATATTGCTGATGTTTATTTTCATTGTGAGAATAAAAGGCAGCAAAGAGAAAAGGGGGGGGGCAGAACAGCTCTTTGAGGAGATATTCCTGCTGCTCTCTGGCATCCTGGCTTTTCTGTGAATAAAAGTGAAACTGTTGATCTCTCAAAAAAAGAAAATCAAGTTCACACAGGGCATTTACTAAGATGGAGTAAATACTGGGCCAGAGGACATTCTCCATACATGGAGACAATTGTAGTTATTCAATACATGTTTGCTGATCCAATGGAATTAAATTGGATATCAATAACATGAAGATCTCTACAAAATTCCCGGATACTTGGAAATTGAACAACATACTTTTTAAACTTTGTCTCACTGAGATAATTATCTTTATAACGCAACTTTATAATAAAACTTTCAGGTTCCAAAGTGTTCAGGTAGAAAGCACCTCTTTTACGTGAGGGCTCAGCTGTACAAGGACACGATACATGGTTATGTTAGTACTAGTTAGTTACTTAGAGGCAATTAGTCCCATCCCTTGCCAGTAGGGAAGTATTTTACTTAGTAACAGAGACACATTTAGACTTAGTTTTGCCAGAGGCTTGTATTTAATCTTTACTCAATAACTGTGGGTCTTTAGTGATTCTGAAGGCAATGTAGAGCTTCCAAAAAGTCATGTCAGTTATGTTAAAGAAGAGAAAACTTCATGACCAGGATAAGTAGGATCCTTGCCAGCCTTTGAGCACCTTTGTCAACTATTAGATTCCATAGTGCATGTTAGAATATTAAGAACTCTTGAGAAACTTGGAAGTGGAGGCAGAAACTGACTCCTATGACAGCACTATGTGTCAATGAGATGTCAGTATGGCAGCTATGAGGACCAGAACAAACATCCCCACTGACCCAGCACACACACATACACACACATGCACATACTATCCACACCACGCATCACACACACATACATATCACACCATACTATACACATACACACACCACACCCACCCACCCACCCATCCACTTAAACACATATCACACACACACACACACATCCCACACATATCACACAACCACACACACATCAAACATGTACATTACATATACCACCCAACACACATATCCACCTACAAACACACACCACACATACTTATAGCCAGGATGTCAAGCCTGAGGTAGTACCTGGGAGAAGGCAAGGAAGGTGAAGAAGGGTCTAGAAAGAAGTGATGATGTGAGACAGATTAAGTTTTAAACCAGAAAAGCCTTCTCCTCAGAGGTGACCAGCTAACCATGAGTACCTCTTAAGTTAGAGGGACATCTCTTCCTCTTACTTTTAAGCTTTCAAGACGGTCCTTTTCATGTTTGATTTTTCCAGAGGATTATGTAAATAGCATGTGGGAAATACTGACCAAGGTGTGTATTTTTCAATTTGAAGTGGAAGTCTAATTTCCCTTTCTGTTGAGCATTTAAGCCTATCATCCTTTCTGTATGGATGAAGACCTTCACAGACAAGAAGGATAAAAGGATTTAAAAACACAGTATTTGGGAAAACTTCTGAGTGTGTAGAGAAGAAGGGAGAAGCTAACATTATAACATCATGTCCATCAATAGCAAGAAGATCAGAGCTGGTGTTTAGGCATGATATTTGCACAAAAAAGAACACACATTTCAATGAGCCAAATATCATATAAAAATGAATAAAACATTATGAAAAAGTCCATAATGTTATGAGGCAAAACATGTGTCTATTTTATTTCCTGGTATAATTTGTTTAGCCATATAAATCAGTGGTAAATTTAAGCTCTTCAAGTGTGTAGTCAATAGAATTATCTTATTTGATGTTTAATATGAAAGCAAATACTGCTATGGCTTGAATGCAACACCTCCCCGCCATTCATGTGTTGGAAACCTGATCCCAACACAACAGTGAGGAGAGGCAGGACATTTAAGAGGTGACTAGGTCATGAGGGCTCTGGGGAGTGGGTTCATAACTGAGGTGTGGATGACTATAAATAATAAAAGGATAAATTTGGCCCCCTTGTCCCTTGCTCTCTTGCCCTTCCACCTGACACCATGGGATGACATAGCAAGAAGGTCCTTACCAGACATAGCCCCTTGCTCTTGGACTTCCCAGCCTCCAGAACTGTAAGAAATAAATCTCTGTTATAAATTACCCAGTCTCAGGAATTCATTTATGGCAGCCCAAAATGGACTAGGATAGCCACCTCTCTCTGTTTCTTGCCTCACAGAAGTATTTCCAAGACTAGCAGCAAGGCACAGGGAATCACACAGCAGCTGGAGGTGGAGCCAGCAAGAACTGCAGCAGGAGGCCTGGCACCTTGCAGTGGGGGTGAGGCCTCAGGGAGGAAGCTGATTCTCTCCTTCCTGCTGTAGAGGGATCTAGTGGACCACTCCCAGTGCACTGCCAGCCAAGGCCTGCAGAAGCATTGCTGTATTGTGGCTGGTCTTCACTTGGAAAGTTCAAGCCTCATGGAAACTCTCTGATACCCCTGACAAGCCAGGCACAGGCTTCAGCTAACAGGACCACAGACCTCCTGGACTCCAGTGCCCCTGGTTCTTGGTTTTCACGTGGTCTTGGAGGTGGGGAGAGGGTTGGCCTAAGTTGGGGACAGCTGAGTGGGGAGCAAAGCAGTTGCCAGAGTGTTTTCTACGAGCAATTTCCTAGCTAGAAACAGATGTTCTGGTGGCTTGCTAGCCAATAGCATAATGTAAAAAGCATTAAAATATATATCCTTCAAAGCATTCTTACTTTACTCCTCAGTCCTCTGTAGCTTCCCTCATCCCTTAAAAATGGGGAGGAAACCACCCCCTTCCTGGTCCACATTCTGTGGGCTTAAATCAACTCCAGGTCGTGGGGCTTCTGTGTTGTCGGGCGGCCTTCCTGCTCTTGTTTAGTCTCTTTCTTTCGTAGGGCAGCGATGCCCAACTGCGGGAAGGAGCTTAGATATTTTTGGCAGCTTCAGTGGAGAAACCCTGTATAATTTATCTGCAGGAGGGGAAAGGATTGAGTTATTTCCCAGTGGCCCCATGACTGGTAGTGTGTGGTGGAGATGGGAGACTGGCTCCAGCCCCGGGGACAGCGGTGACTGCTGGCTCCCAGGCCTCAGTGGGGGATCTCATAGGGTCTGAGGCTTGGCATCTTGTTCAGCTGGACTCATAGGTTAAAAAAAGAACAAGATGTGCTGGGAGGGGACTGAATCTGACTGCATCCCCTCCTTGTCCCCTTTCTAATTTTTAAGCATGTTGCTTTTGATTTAGAGACCTTAAACCATGGGAGTGTCATGATCGTAGACCTTAGAGACCATTCAGTCTCATCATTTCATAGAGAAGAAATCAAGAAAGAGAAATGTTAAATGCGTTTCCTAATGTCAGTTAGGGAGCAGCCCAGCTCTCTCATCCTCTCTCTGTATCACCAAGGTCCACTAGTTGTCTCTTCTGCCTTCCTTCTTGACCAGCACCAAGGAGCGTATTTGCTCCATCCGTGTTGCCCTAATCTCAGACCCTGTCATCAGACCCTGGGCTCTTTTCCCTGGCTGTGCTTTTCTGTAATCTCATGCATATTTTCCCCAAAATAGTACAAGACAGATGCAGATTGAAAATTAAATGCATTTAGAGATTACTGATTCTGAGAAGGCTTCACCTGAAAATTAAGTGGCTTAGAACAAAGCATGTTCCAACCACAGAGGTGTGCATTTTCCAGGTCATGGGACACTTTGTCTTGTTCTGATAAGTTAGAGGGTCTTGTTTTGTACTTCTCACTACAGGCAATTTTTTTTTTTTAAAGTCATGGCAATTTCAGTGAAGCTTTTTTTTTTTTTTTTTTTTGAGACAGAGCCTCAAGCTGTCCCCCTGGGTAGAGTGCTATGACATCACAGCTCACAGCAACCTCCAACTCCTGGGCTCAAGCGAGTCTCCTGCCTCCGCCTCCCAAGTAGCTGGGACCACAGGCGCCCGCCACAACGCCCGGCCATTTTTTGGCTGCAGCCATCATTGTTGTTTGGCGGGCCCGGGCTGGGGATTC
>CAUYQV010042299.1:0-85585 GCA_963574575.1 Galagoides demidoff
GGTCCCAGCTACTTGGGAGGCGGAGGCAGGAGACTCGCTTGAGCCCAGGAGTTGGAGGTTGCTATGAGCTGTGATGCCATGGCACTCTACCCAGGGGGACAGCTTGAGGCTCCATCTCAAAAAAAAAAAAGAAAAAGAAAAAGAAATTTTATGAAATGTGTACAATAATATGAAAGAGGAAATTTATAGGTCATTGACATCCAGGAGAGCAAAGAGAGAGAAAGAGGAAGAAAGCCTCTATAAAGAAATATCAACAAAAAAACTTTCTAAATTTGAAAAAAGTTATAAATATACAGATAAAGGATGGTCAAAAGTCTCTAAGCCAATTCATTGCGAATATGACTACCACATGACATACTATAATCAAACATCGAAAATCAAAGACAAAGAGAGGCTCCTGAAAGCAGCAAGAGAAAAGAATCAAGTGACATATAAGGGAGTCCCAATATATCTAACAGCAGACTTTCTAGAAGAAATATTGAAAGCCAGGAGAGAGTGGATTGATAAATTCAAAGTACTGATCTAAAATAGTTGTCAATCAAGAGTATTCTACTTGGCAAAGCTGTCCTTTAGAAATGAAGGGCAGATAAATACCTTCCCAGACAAATAAGAGCTGAAAGAATTCATCAATAGCAGACATGTCTTACAAGAAATACTAAATGAAATTTTTCGAAATGAAAGGAAAGTATATTAATGAGTGAAACACAAAACATCTGAAAGTTCATACCTTGCAGATAAAAGAAGGTAGACAGTTAAATTTTGAAAACTGTAATAATTTAAGGTCTGTATGTAAGTAAATCACATCTTCAGTGTGAAGATTTAAGGACAAAATTATTGCAATAATTTGTTCAAGGATATGGAACATAAAAAGAAGTGAACTGTGTCATCAAAAATCCAAAATTGGAAGGGAAGTGAGGCAAAAAGTAAATATCTTTTCCTGCCATTCTGTCAATTAAACTTTTAATCAGTTTAAAATAAACTATTATAACTAAAAAATGTTTTTGATAAGCTTCAAGTTGACCTATACATGATACACAAAATAATAAGCAAGAGTTCAAAACCTACTCTCAGAAAGAAACAATTAAGCACAAACAATGACAGTGAGAGAGAAAAGATGCTATCTACAAAGCAGCGATGTGGTAAATAACAAAATAGCAGGAAGAAGTCTTTACCTATCAATAATTAAATATAAATGTAAACATTTCTAAATATTTTAGGAGAAAATAATTTCTAACTTATATAAAACAATAATTGAAAATTAAATTACTCCTGTTAGTTTTCTGAAGTATATAGTATGCATCTCCATATGTACTCAAAGATATAACTGGTAAGGCAGAAGCAGAATTCATTGTGACAAAAACGAGTGTAAGGATTTTCTGTAATGTTTTATAATTTTATTTTATTTTTTTGAGATAGAGTCTCATTTGTTCACCGTTGGTAGAGTACTGTAGTGTCTTAGCTCACAGCAACCTCAAACTCTTGGGTCCAAGTGATCCACTTGCCTCAGCCTCCTAAGTAGCTGGGACTACAGGTGCCTGCCATAGCACATGGCTATTTTTAGAGATGGGGTCTCCCTCTGGCTGAGGCTGGTCTTGAAACTCTGAGCTTAAGCAATCCATCTGCCTCAGCCTCCCAAGTGCTGGGTTTAGGCATGAGCCCTGCGCCCAGTCCATGTTTTATAATTTTATAAATATAAAATTCTGAAGTAACAAAAATCCAAGATAAAGAGAGGCTGTGCGTTTTCATATTTCAGAGGACATTGCAACTACACATATGAATATGTATCGTTACTACATATAAGAATAACCAACTACAAGGGAAAATCTACAAAATTAGGGAAAATTTTGCATAAATGGAATTCTCATTGTCAATTAAAAATATCCCAAGAGAGAAGCATAAACAAAATCGAATGGTACAGATTCAAGTAACTTGAAATGGAATATAGATTTGTTATATTTCATCAGAATTCTGATGAAAAGAATGAAAAGGTTAAAATAGTGAAATAACTTCTAAAAGACATAGATAACATATTGTGGAAGCTCAAATTACAAATACTATGAAGTCCAGAAGGCAGAACAAATATTGAAAGTTTAGGTGAAATTAACAATCAAAAAATACTGAAGAATTCTTCTGAGTTGAAAAAGTGTCAATTTGATTAATGTAAGTGTGCATCATCTATCAAATAAAGAAAAGGCACAGAGATTTAGATTTATTTTGGAAAAATTCTTGAATTTGAAAGCTTATTTTTCTTCCATTTTTATAAACAGTTTAGTAGGAAAGAAAAACAGCTTCACCACAAATGATCAAATTATGATCTTTTATCTTTTAATTTTCACTTATGTAATTATTTAAGCAGTAATAGAATCAGTTGTGCAAAAGGCTGGGAGGAAAATTTTTATGAGTGAAAAATTATATACATAGCCAAAATGGCCCTTATGGAAATTTAAAAACAGCAAAAGTTTTTGAGAAAGAATGCCACCTACATAATTCCTAGAACCATTTTCTTTCCTCTGTTTTCAGAACTCGAGTATTTGTTCTAGTTTTCTTGGGAAATAATCAAAGCAGAGAACTCAAGATGAGCAGTGTTCTAAGTAAAAGCCCTGCTGTGAGCACTAAAGCCAGTTCAAATATAGACTTAAGTCTAATCAGTGCTTGTGGTAATAAAATTCTAAAGATTTGGCAAAAATATTTATAAAGGATAAGATTATGTAAAATGCTTGTGTAACAGTAAGTAATAATTGGAACTTAAATTTTATAATGACTACATAGAAATGCTAAGGAATGAAGAATTGGTAAAAGAAATTAAAAAATAAAGCATGCTAAATCTTTCATCAGATATAATACAATAGATATGGTTTCATTGCTAAAATTAATGAGCATAATTACGTTCAAATATATATTTTAATACTAAAAGTAACAACTTGAAAATAAAAAATAGTGCATATTTTCAGAATAAAAAACTTTTAAGGCATTTTATTAATGAAATAAAATAGGAAAAATTGTCAATGACAAGCAAACCATGAAAAAGGCATCAAACATTAGGACAGAACTATCATTAAAACAGATTTATTATTTATGTAGAAAAACAATAGTTTCATTTTAGAGTGCAAGTCAATTCAAGGAGCTTAGATTTCTGAATCAATACCAGAAGGATAACCACCCAATCAGGAACATTTGGATTGGATTTTACTTTAGCAAGTATGTTAAGTTGCTTTGTTACCGTTGCATAACCTAACCTATCAATACAGATTTTGGTAACTTGATGTGGAATAATGTCGAAATAAAACCTAAAGTATACATATTTTGATAGTTGTGAAGCAGGTGGCAAGGTAGCAGATATCAGAGGTTGGCAAAATGATAAGAAGACAGTATGTACTGTAAATGTTATGATAAATCATTACCTGCAGTAACATGGGAGGTATATCCTATGTATACGAATCCAGCAGTCTTGGTACAAATGGTTGAAAACAGAAACTTAGTGGCACATGCTGGTGGGAATTCTCTGCGAAACTTTAACAAGGTAACATAAAAAATAAACTCAGAAAATAGTTTACAAGCAATAATGACAGGAAATAGGAAGAGTTTCGGAATTAGGTTCTTAGGGCGCCGGCAACAAAAAATATACGAGGGTGGTGGGTTCAAACCTGGCCCTGGCCAAAGTGCAACAAAAAATAGCTGGGCGTTGTGGCAGGCACCTGTATTCCCAGCTACTCGGGAGGCTGAGGCAAAAGAATTGCCTAAGCCCAGAAGTTGGAGGTTGAGGTTGCTGTGACCTGTGATGCCACAGCACTCTACAGAGGGTGATAAAGTGAGACTCTGTCTCTAAAAAGAGAAAAAGAAAGGATTTGGGGTGGGGTCTTTGCTGATTTAGAAAAGGCAAACTGCATTCAGTCCCAATATTTCAAGAGATGAGAGTGAAATAGATGTTGAAAAGATTTAGTAATACTCAAGCAGTTCAGTAATACTTCTAAGTTAAAAAGGTGATTTGGGACAGCAATCAGATTAAAAGGTAGGGTACTTTCACCATGTACACGGCTATCATTTAATAAAAAAAAGCTATTATCAAGATAGTCATTAATGACAGAGAGTGCATTTTGTATATAAAGGAAGCAAAAAAAATCAACTTTGAGAATTTCATCTTGGAAATGCTTGTTGGTGTGATTACAGACACGTAGAACCAATTTGAAGTGAATAGATCAAAAGTCCTTCAAAGTTTCTGATAGTCTGATAGTGAAGTATATGTCAGATCTACTAAGTGTGGAGTATAAACGTCTTAACACAATATTTAAGAAAGTGTGGTGAAGGCTATGTCAACAAGTTTGTTGTAAGTATTTCAAATTTTACATAAAACCAGCACATTGTACCCCACGAATGCATTATTGTGCACAGCTATGATTTAATAATAAAAAAAGACTTGCAGTCCCATCTTTAAATATCAGGTCTTGATCTTGGATTTCCCAAGACTCCAAAATTTGTGAGAAATACATTTTTGTTGTTTATAAGTGACTCAGTCTATGTCTATGACATTTTGTTATAGCAGCTAGAACCGTCTGAGGCAGGCGTTGTGTCTATCCCTTTATTTCCTTTTCTGAATGGAATTTCCCTCCCTCCCTCCCTCCTTTCCTTCTCTTCTTTGCTTTTACCCCAATATCCCTCTACCTGCTTTACTATCAACTATGTGGTGGTAGTGAACATACAACTTGTCTTTTTAGGTTCATAGGTCACCCAAACTAAAAGCAGACCATCTAATTGGACCATACCCTATTGTGAAGTTTGAGGTGGATTCTGCACATAGGTAAGATTTGGGCTTATTTCTATTAGGGCACAGATGAACTTTCTTTTTTTCAGTGGAAAGGAGGATGAGTAAGTATTTGGTGACCAAGATGACTTAATATGCCAAAAAAGTGCTATCTACCTTGCAACCGAGGAAAACTATATTTCCCAGCTTCCACACTCTTGGCATCTGAATGAGATCTATGAATACCAGTTCTAATGCATGAAATGTTGAAGAAATGAGGAAATGAGGTATTGTTTAGAAACAGAGATTTTTAGCTTATTTTTTTTAAAAAGCCTAGCTAACATAAACAGAAACACATAAAACATAGATTTAAAAGTAAGAATTAAAAAAACTAGGCAAAGATATAAACGAAAACACAGCAACATAAAACAGATATTTCTATATTATTAAAAGATAAAGTTGAATATAAACCTAAAAGAATTAAATGGGAAGGAAATGCCTCCTTTATATTTAAAAGTCACATAACAATGCGAGTGTACCAAAAATATTTATATGCTGAATAATATTACCTCAAAATATCAAACACAAAATTTAATTGGTTATGGAATGTGGCAAAAATCATACTTGGAGTGTGACAAAGTATGTTCTATCTTTAATAAATTGGTAAACAAATGATATGGGTGTAGTGAATATGAATAATTCAATTAATGGGATGTTTTGTATGTCTATCTACTCATCCATCTATCTATCTAATTGTAAAATTCTTTTCTGGTATAAAATAACAATTTCATGAGGTGTTGTGCATTATGCAATAGAAAAACAACAATGAATTCCAAAATTCAGATTTAAGAAATTCTGCATATTTGGACCATAAGCTATTTAAAATTAAAAATAATACTGTCAACTAAAATGAAATACCAAAATAATTAAAAGACAAAATTGTTCATAAAAACAATTCTTAGGTCAAGGAGGAAATGATAACTTTAATTACAGATAATTATGAAAATAAGACTAAGGAGAAAAGTAAATGTTAAATTCCAGAATGTGGTCAAAGTAATTATACTAGTCGGGGCGTGGTGGTTCAAGCTGGTAATCCCTAGCACTCTGGGAGGCTGAGGTGGGTGGATTGCCTAAAGTCACGGGTTCCAAACCAGCCTGAGCAAGTGTGAGAACCCCGTGTATAAAAAATACCCAGGCGTTGTGGTAGTCCCAGCTACTTGGGAAGTTGGGACAAGCAAATCGAGAATGGATTGAGGCCAAGAGTTTGGGGTTGCTGTGAGCTAATATGCCACAGCACTCTACCGAGGCCAACTGAGTGAGACTAAGTCAAGAAAGAAAGAAAGAAAGAAAGAAAAAGTAATTATACTAAAATGTAACTGACCGAGCCATAGTCACAGTGTTCCATAAAACATGATTAGCTTTAATTGACATCATTATAAAATAAAGCATAAAAATAACTATATGATCGAAGCATTAAAAGCAACCATTAAAAAATAACAAGAATCAGATATTATGTATTGCAGGAAGAATGAACTAATAAAATTTAAAATTAATAAATTAGAAAATATAAAATCATTTATTGACTTTTTAAATTTTCAGAAGATGACAGGGCTACAAATGTTTTGGTTACCACATGGGTTGCTTCCATACTGCTGGAGTCAGGGTTATAAGTGTGGCCATTAGGGCTGTTTTCACCCATCCCCTTCTCCCCTGCTACCTGCATCATTTCCATTGAATTCTACTTGCATCAGTGCACATGAGGGTTGATCAATTAGTTCCAACTTAATCCTTAGTACAGGTGGTGTTTGTTTTCCCTTTCTTTAGATACCTATTCAGATACCACTTACAATAACGGTCTCCAGTTCCATCCAAATTGCTGCAAAAGGCATTAACTCTTCTTTCTTGATAGCTGACTAGTATTATATGGTATATGTATACACCACATTTTCTTAATCCACTCATGAATTGATGAGTACCTGGGTTTACTTCACATATTTGCACTTATGAATTGTGCTACAATGAACATTCGCGTGCAAGTTTCTTTTAAGTGAAAAGTCCTCTTTTCCTTTGGGTAAATCCCCAGTATTGGGACCGCTGGATTGAATGGTATGTCTACTTTTAATTCTTTGAGTAATATCCAGATTGTTTTCCGTACAGGCTATATTAGTCAGCAGTCCTACCAATAGTGTATAGCGTTCCTGTCTTTCTGCATCTAGGTTAGCATCTATCATTTTGGGACTTTTTAATCTGTCCTCACTGGGGTTAGGTAATATCTCATTGTCATTCTGATTTGCATGTCCACTGATGATTAGTGATAATGAGAATCTTTTTCATATGTTTTTTGACCATCATTCTATCTTCTTTTGAAAAACTTCTGTTCATATCTCTTGTCCAATTTTAATGGGATTGTTTTTGTCTCAATGATTTGATTGAGATATTTTTATATTCTGGTTATTAGCTCTTTATCAGATATGTAGGGTGCAAATAGTTTCTCCAGTTCTATAGCTATGCTCACACAATTTCCTTGGCTGTGCAGAAGCTTTCTATTTTAATCAAGTAACATTCATTTATTTTTACAGTTGCTATGATTGCTATCAAGGTCTTCCTCAGAAATTATTTTCCTAGGCTAATATCTAAAACAGTTTTTACAACATTTCCTATTAGAATTCTCATACTCACATGCCTTATATGTAAGTTTATTATCCACTGTCAATAAATTTTTTACAAATTGTGAGGGATATGAATTCCAATTCAATCTTCTGCATGTTGTCTATTCAATTTTCCCAACAACATTTATTGAAAAGTTATTTTTCCCCAAGTGTTTATTGTTATCTACTTTTCAAAGATCAGTTGCCAATATATGGAAAATTGATATTTGGGTTCTGTGTTCTGTTCCATTGTCTGTCTCTATTTTGTGCCAATACCGCGCAGTTGTGGTTAGTACAGCATTGAAATCTGATAAAGTTATGGCTTCAGATTTGTTCATTTTGTTTTAAGTTGCTTTGGTGTTAAGGCTCTTTTCAGCTTCCACATAAAGCACAGAATTATCTTTCCAGATTCTTATTTATTTATTTACATTTTTTATTGTGTGGGATACAGTGAGGGTAAAAATAATTAGGTTCTTTCACTGATTGAATTTGTGAAAACCCCTTTTATAATTGTGTCCTGCCTCAAAGAGGTGTACCATACACTGTGACACCATCTCCCTTCCTCCTTCCCTCTCCCCACTGCCTCATCCCCCTACTCACTCTTGTATTAGCTCATCTACTGCCTTCATATTAGAATTACGTACATTAGATCCCTGCTTCTCCATCCTTGTGATGCTTTACTAAGAATAGCGTGTTCCACCTCCATCCAGGTTTATACAAAGGATGTAAACTCTTCACCTTTGTCAATGGCTGCATAGTACTTCATGGTATACATACATCACAGCTTGTTAATCCATTCCTGGGTTGGTGAGCATTTAGGCTGTTTCCACATTTTGGTATTAGGAATAATTCACCATAATTGAGCCATTACATGGTTCATGATACAGGACAAAGCATATACTATGTAAAATAAGCAAAAAGACCCTCATTTTCAGCATATTGTTCTGGTTCTAGAGTCAAAACATTTTCAATTTATCCAGAGAAAATTACATAAACTCATTTAACTTCACTTTTTTATCTATAAAAAGTAAGGATAAAACACACTGCAAGGGGCTACTGTAAAAAGCAGGTAAGGTAATATATCTAAAGTTCCTGGCATAGATTAAGCACTTAAGAAATGGTAGTGTCAGCTCGGCGCCTGTGGCTCAATCGGCTAAGGCACCAGCCACGTACACCTAAGGTGGCAGGTTCGAATCCCCAGCCTGGGCCCGCCAAACAACAATGATGGCTGCAACCAAAAAATGGCCAGGTATTGTGGTGGGCGCCTGTGGTCCCAGCTACTTGGGAGGCGGAGGCAGGAGACTTGCTTGAGCCCAGGAGTTGGAGGTTCCTATGAGCTGTGATGCCATAGCACTCTACCCAGGGGGATAGCTTGAGGCTCTGTCTCAAAAAAAAAAAAAAAGAAAAGAAAAGAAATGGTAGTGCCCTTCCCCTTCACTTGGCCTCCTCAGTTGTAGATACATAGTATAGGTGCTAACATGTAAATTTTAAAAAAGCAGTTAACATAGACAAAAAGTTCCACGGTATAGGTATCTGACACAGAAAGAGCAGAGAGAATAATTTAAGACTGGGGCCCATGGTAGCTGCTTAGAGAACACAGGATTTGATCCAGAAACTAAAGGAAAGAAAAGCTTAGAAAAGTAGAAACAGAAGTGGGAGGATCATCCAAACATAACTCGTTTATTTAGTGGGCAACAAGAACTAATGGAAATAGAACCAAGATAGAGTATTCTTTTTTTTTTTTTTTTTTTTGTAGAGACAGAGTCTCACTTTTTCGCCCTCAGTAGAGTGCAGTGGAGTCACTCCAGCAACCTCCAACTCCTGGGTTTAGGCGATTCTTCTGCCTCAGCCTCCCAAGTAGCTGGGACTATAGGCGCCCGCCACAACTCCCGGCTAGAGTATTCTTTATAAATCACTACATTTATTCAAATGTAACCTGTTCGATCGTTTTTGTTGCTCTTCTGTTACTGCAGAGGGATTCCACATTTTTCCCAGCACATTTGTTTCATTATAACATTCTCATGTGGAAGGTGTTCACATTTATTTTTTTTTTTAATCCAAATGAAAACTTTACAATAACTCATTCAATTCCAATTGTTCTTGCCTCCTCCCCAACCCAACTTTATTCCATTTATTCCAATGAAATGTAGCCCTCCTATTCTGAGACCTCTCAAGATTTTTCTGGCCTCTTTAGTAGCTATTGTGTCCACTTGGACCACTGGACACATGTACTCTTTCCTACTGTTGGTGAAAGTGAAGCTTGCGGTTGCCATGGTGATCTTTCTACATAAGGTTTCAGGAGTTGTCATTTAGACTTTTCCAGAAAGGATCAAACACCAGGCTGTCTCCTTAAATTCCAGGAGATGTATGCCAAGTTATCATAGTAACTCTAACAACACTTTGGTCCTGTGACATCAGTCACAGCCTGCTGAATCATCTCTTTTGGTTGGGGATGATGTACCCACAGCAGGAGGTACTAACCCCACTATAAATATAGCCATCTTCAAAGAAATTGATATCTCTGTGAGAAATTTATTTTATATGTTTTGACTGCTTTTAAATGTTGTATAATAGTGTTCTCATCAATTGCCTTTGCAATATTTGGCACTTGTCACTCGCTATCTTGCTTTGGAAATTATGAGATAACAGGTCATATTCCATTTATCATTCTGTTAAATAAGCAAGAATAATGGCATAAATGGCAGTTCAGAGGTGATAAACTGACTTATTCATGGAACAATCAATAGATCAATTTTGGTTAAAGTGAGCAATGTCAGCAGTAGAGCAAGAAAGTTAGAGAAGAACTTACATAAAGATTGAAGAAGACTTTTAAAGGAAATTAGGACATACGGGGTCCAAACTCACCCATGACATCACCATACATAAGAAAAATGGTAAAATTATAGCTAAACATACTTTTATTTACAAAATATTCATTATAAAATGTTATAAAATATTTACAAAGTATTCTGTACGTGTTGGCTACCTCTTTGTAAAAATTTATAATGAATGTTATATAAATAAAGGTATATTTAGCTACAATTTCCCATTCTTCTTCTGTGTGGCAACTTTATGAGTGACTTTTATGACACCCTTTATTTTACCCTATAGGTGATGGATTATCTCTGAGGGTTGTGAATCAAGAGAGTACCATACAAGTTACCCTTTATGTAAAGACTAATCTGATCTGAAATTTATATGAGGGTTCTGATGGTGTAGTGTCAGTACTTGCAAATACTCATTGAACATCTTCTATTATCATTTTACACACACACACACATTTTAGCTATTTCTTGCCATGTCAGAACACCTTTCTGCATGCAAAAAAAAAAGGTACGATTGTCACTAGGTTTTCTCTACCTTTCCAGATCATTCTTGTAAATTCACAGAATCATAATTAATCAAACTCTTTGAATGATTATAAACATAATTTAAGCCAATCATCACATTATCTAGATTAAGAAACTGACATTAAAAGTTCAGTTTACTTAAAGTTGCACAGTTTCCCAGAGGCAGAAGATGAATTAAATGTCAGATCCACCTGCCTCCTACCTACATGTTCAATGACTAAACCAATGGATCCAGGAGATCATAAAATAACACAGGCTTTTAAAACATTAGTCTGCGTGCCAGAAGTTCTGAGCATATGGTTTATTTGATGTTATAGACATCACACAATCCTATGGCACATAGATGCAACAGCACTTCTCTTTTGGACATCTGCAGGGATGTTTGGCAGATGGTGATGTGGCTTCCATGAGGGCTGAGGACATATCTGTGTTATTATCTTGTGTACTCAGTTTCTAACACAGTGCTTAGTAGGCGCTCAATAATTAGCATTTTTCATTATCGTTATTATTCTCTGTGCTCCACAAAGATAAGGACAGTGTGTTCTCTAGTGATTAAACATGTGAGGAAATGAAGCAGAATGAATCAGTTGCAACACATGACTCATCTATGTCATCGGGCCATGAGGCATCTCTGAACTTCTCAGTAGATTATATATCTCACATTTGAAAAGTTGCTGTGTTGCTTCTTCCTGCAACTCTTCTGCCAGTCATTCATTCTTTCATAGCAAATTTATTGTGCATCTACTGTGTGCCAGGGTCTGTGCCCTGTGATGGAGCTACAGAAGAGTATTGAGAATCTCAGAAGACAGTACTGAAAGCAAAAGTAAATAATTCAGTCTCTCCCAGAGTGAGGAAGGAGGTGAAAGAAATGTTATGGCATTACAGAAGGAGGAACATTTCAATCTCCCGAACAGTCAGGGAAAGCTCCAGCATTGATTAAGACTGACATTACTCTCCATATAATATTGCTTCCCTGAAGCTCCTGATCTTTCTTGTGATGTAAATAGATGCAGTTTCATAGAAAAAGTTCTAGTCGCCATTCTCTTTTTCTTTTAGCTTCTTATAAGCGCTTGGTTTTTATGAATTCTTTTCTTTGATATTTTAATCTATGTAACCTATTTATATTCTCCCTTTTCTATCTACACTCAGTTCAATCTTGGCCTGTAGTGATGTGATTCATATGGAGAATGTATAGCATACATGGTAAGAAAAGAAATTGCAATCGCAAGGAGTGTCTTAGTCTCCATCACTGAATAAAGGCAACTGGTTGAATTTGAGTTGTCAGCAGACAGAAATACCTGCTTCATGCATAAGAAATTAGATAGTACACAGAATGTCAAAGGCAGTGGAAAGAAAAAATGCCATTTCTTGCTACTCAGATCTATGTATTCAAGTTAAACCTTGTAAAGTTATATTGAGGCACCTGATACAAAGATAAAAGATTTCCTCACATGAAACATTCTGAATAGCTAAACTTAGAATAGTAGCTAGCATGCAAAAGCAAATGGTAAATGAATAGAAATTATAGTTAGCCAAACGAATTCATGTGTATTGGGGATGGATAAGTCAAACACTGCTCCTTTCATTTGTTATCGGGGACAGAGTCAGACACTTTTGACTTCACTACCAAAATATGAGGGTTTCTTTCTCTTAATTTCCTTATAACTCAAACTCTCATTAGTGCCTCCAACCTGCCATCTGACCTCTTAACAGACGTTGAGGGCTCTGACTGGTTTCCAACCAGTAATAATAAATATGAACCATAGAAGATTTGGAAATCAGAGTGAATTTCAGGAACAGATATTGAAATATTTTATTAAAACCCAAAATTATTTGCTATTCACAACATATTTCAAATGTAAGATTGTAGGGGTTTTATTCCAATAACATAATGAATTGAATGTGGCGCATCATTTATGGTGTGTTGTTTCCCTGTTACTTAGACGACTCTTATACATCTGAAACAAGATGGAAGCTCTCAAGTGGGAGCCATATATTCTATAAGCATTCAGGAATGCAATGGTAGAGCCTTGACTAAGGGAGCAGGTGGCAGTTCTTATTATGACTTTTTTTATTGTTTGGGATTCATTAAGGGTACAAAGAATTGAGTTACACTGATTGCATTTGTTTGGAAAAGTCTATCTTATAATTGTGTGCTGCCCTCAAGAGGTGTACCATACACCATGATCCTCCATTCCCCTCCCTCTCCCCTTTGCCTGCTCCTTCATTCCCCTATGCTCACCTTGTATTAGATCATCTATTGCCTTCATATAAGAATTGAGTACATTGGATTCTTGCTTCTCCATTCTTGTGATGCTCTATTAAGAAGAATGTGTTCCACTTCCATCCAGGTTAATACAAAAGATGTAAGGTCTCCAACTTTTTTAATGGCTGAGTAGTATTCCATGGTATACATATACCACAGCTTGTTAATCCATTCCTGGGTTGGGGAGCATTTAGCTCATTTCCATATTTTGGTAACGAATAGTCTAGTAAAAAAGTCCTTATGTTAAAATGACTTTTTTTCTTCTTCTGGGTAGATATCTAGTAGTGGGATTGCAAAATCAAATGGGAGACCTACTTGGAGTTCTTTGAAGATTCTCCATACTTCCTTCCAAAAAGGTTGTATTAGTTTGCAGTCCCACCTGCATGTGAAAGTATTCCCTTCTCTCCACATCCATGCCAGCATCTGTAGCATTGAGACTTTGTGATTTGAGTCATTATCACTGGGGTCAGGTGATACCTCAGGGTGGTTTTTACTTGCATTTCTCTGATGATTAGGGATGATCATTGCCAAGTCTAGTGTCATTAAGTTTTCCACCTATAGGTTACTCTCGGTGTGTAACAGGTTTAGGCCTTACATTGAAGTTTTAAATGCATTTTGAGTTAATATTTGTGTAGGATGCAATATAAGCATTCTAATTTATTCTTTTTCATATGTGTGAATTTATTTTTGAAAGATTTATTATAATGTATTTCATCGGGATTTTTGCTCCACTTAGCTAAGTTTTGAATGTAGTTTTCTAGGATTCCTGTATCCATATTTCTATGTTGCATGCACTTTTCATCTCCTACATAAAATTGTTTATCATCTCCATTTTAGGCCTAAATTTATATTCCTACCTTTTCAATATAGTCACACAAAAGTGAATATTTAGCAATGTGTGACTATATTGTCACAAAATTTAATAGCAGTGAGTTTCATCTAGAAATAAAACTTCTAGTTAATAACACATGATTTCTAAGGGCTGTGTATTATATATTTTATTCAACAAATGTTATTTGACATTTACAATGATATAGGTATTTATTTTGGAAGAAGATAAAGAGATAGTAACCTGGAATGGCTAAAGGTTTGTGTACTCTGCTGTGCCTCATGAAGTTACTATAGCAGAAGTCTGGACAGAGTGATGGTGATCTCCAGAAGAGAAAGTGAATGTGTCTGCCTTATTAATTTAAAAATTTCTTTGTATTTTTTCATTCATATGAATGTGTAAGTCCTTATATATTGGTTTCATAATAGTATTGGATACATTTTTTTTCCATTCTTGAGATACTTTACTAAGAAGAATATGTTCCAGGAGGCACCTGTGGCTCAATGAGTAGGGTGCAAGCCCCATATAGTGAGGGTGGCAGGTTCAAACCCATCTCCAGCCAAAATGCAGCAAAAATAGCTAGGTATTATGGCAGGTACCTCTAGTCCCAGCTACTCAGGAGGCTGAGGCAAGAGAATCACCTAAGCTCAGGAGCTGGAGATGAAGAATATTTTCCAGGATCTTCCAGGTAAATACAAAAGATGGAAAGACTCCCTTTTTATGGCTGCATACTATTCCATGGTATACATATACCACATTTATTTATACATTCATGAACTGATGGCATTTAGGCTGTTTCCACATCTTGGCTATTGTGAATTGGGCTGCAATAAACATTCTAGTGCAAATGTCTTTTTTGTAAAATGATTTTTTTTGAGGTTTATGGCTGGGGCTGGGTTTGAACCCACTGCCTCCGGTGTATGGGGCCAGTGCCCCACTCCTTTGAGCCACAGACACTACCCTGTTGTGAAATGATTTTTGTTCATCTGGGTAGATCCTTAGTAATGACAGTCTAGAAAGAAAGAGGATATAGGAGGGAGGGGAAGAGGGTGAGTAGAGGGAGGCTATTTGGCAGTATCTCACTGAAAGTACACAATGCAAGGGTACATTTCAAAACAACTAAGAGCATATTATAAATGTTGTACCACAAAATTAAGTAAATGAGGTGATGGTTCTGTTAATTAGTTTGATTTAAGCATTCCACATTGTATATCAAATTTTCACATTGTGCCCCATAAATGTATACAGTTATGATTTAATAAAAATTATATTAAAAAATTTCTCCACTGATGATATGCCATTTGAGCTGGTTCTTGAAGGATAAGTAGAAGTTGACTAAGTAGTTAAAAATTATGGATATTTCTTTAAAAAATCATGGATATTGAGCAGCACCCGTGGCTCAAGGAAGTGGTGAGTGTTCATTGCAGGAGGAATGGAAGTAGGACAAGGGCACAGGGTAGATTCATTAGATGGGTTGTTTTAAATTGTCAAAATAGCTTTACCTGGATTTCCCACCATGACTTGAGGGTGACCTTTTCTTGAGACAAAGGCTGTGCTTTGCTACTCTTGCAGCTGAGCTAGCAGAGGTCTGTGAGACATTGTATAAACTTCATACAGCTGCCCATAGGGTTTTATTTGATCATGAGAAATTATCTAGAAAGATCCAAGATTAACTATGCAGACCTGCATGCTCTATGAAATTCATGCTGATCTGACCAGTAAAGTTCCACTTAGAGCTAGGGACTCTGACTCCAAGAATAGGGCCCAGTAAAACTATCTCAAATGGAAAACCTTAAAAAGGTCAGAAATTCTCTAGGAGCTAAATTAACTTTTTATCATGACAGGTTTTGCCTAAAGACTTTGTCAGATAGACCCAGAGTGTCCACATACAGTTACATGGCCTTAATCAAGTTACTTAAGCTCTGGGAGCCTCAGGCTCTTCATCTCTACAATGTAGGCAGTGGAACCATAGCAGAAAGAGTTATGAAGATAAAATTATATAGTGCATGTAATGGCATTTTTGTAATCTGGTCTATAGTACATAAAATAAATTTTATACTACCCCACCCTACCTCACACTGAGTTATGTTATTTATTTCCCTGATCGGTATTTACATGAATCTGAATCTCTGCCTTCTCACTGTTTCTAGAACCAGCCTTGAAAATGTCTGAAATAGTATCAGTTTGGCTTTCATGGCCCTTGCACTTCTTAGTATGGATCTAGAAAATGACTGACCCAATTACTTATCTGTCCAGAGTTTACTGACTCAACTGTCTGCTGACACCCACATTACTGGCCATAGCCTCGCATTTGTCTCCTTGGAATCCGAGCCTTTAGTAATGAATTTCTGCATTAATGGGGAACAGAATAGATTTTCACATTAGTTTTTGATACTTGAATAAAGACTTCATTTATGTAATGATTTGATTTTCTTTTTTCTTTAGAAAAACGTCATTTGCCATGTGTCCCAAAGGATGCTTCAAATCTCATTCATTGTCTTTTCTAGCTTCTTTCCTTTTCATGATGAGCGAGGCTCCATTGAATTAGCTTCGAAATTCTCCTTGTCATGAAGACAGCCACAATATTGAATTACATGTCAAAAAGTATTTTCTCAACTTTGAATCATTAAATGGATCTCTATTCATAGAAAATCTGAAATATAATTACATGATGTAACTGAATTATAAATTTAATGTTCTTCCAAAATATGTAATGTTTTGTTTAATTTTAATTTTTATTTTTTTTGAGATGGAATCTCACTATCTTGCCCTCAGTAGGGTGCAGTGGTGTCATAGCTCACAGCAATCTCAAACTCTTGGGCTCAAGCAATTCTCTTGCCTCAGCCTCACAAAGAGCTAAGACTACAGGCTCCCAGCACAACACCTGGCTATTTTTTTTTGTAGTTATTATTGTTATTTGGCAGGCCCTGGGCTGGGTTCAAACCTGCCAGACCCAGTGTATATGGGTGGCACCCGAGCTGCTGAGCTACAGGCGCTGAGCCTGTAAAGCAGTGTTTTAATATAAGTGTTCCATTGCCCAGTGTGTCTCTTTCTTACACATGGATGACTTCTCTTTTGTCCTTGGTTTCTAACTATAAAGAAGGTTTTAACAATGGAAGCTGTCTGAACACATTAAGATTGTAGTCAGCCGGTACTTTCCCAATGCCTCTAAACTATGACTTCTGAGTCATAATACTTCCATATCATTAGCACCTTTCTACCCCACATGTCTGAGTTAATCCTGGTTAGGAGTGAACTTAGATATGTGAGAATGACCTCATTCATTTTATTTTATTTATATTTATTTTTTAAAAATTCAATATATTTAGGGGGTACAAGTGCTTTTTTTTTTTTTTTTTTTTTTTTTGGAGACAGAGCCTCAAGCTATCTCCCTGGGTAGAGTGCCATGGCATCACAGCTCACAGCAACCTCCAACTCCTGGGCTCAAGCGAGTCTCCTGCCTCCGCCTCCCAAGTACCTGGGACCACAGGTGCCCGCCACAACGCCCGGCTGTTTTTTGGTTGCAGCCGTCATTGTTTGACGGGCCAGGGCTGGGGATTCGAACCCACTACCTTAGGTGTATGTGGCTGGTGCCTTAGCTGATTGAGCCACAGGCGCCAAGCCTACAAGTGCTTTTTGTTACAAGGATGAATTGCATAATATTAAAGTCTGGGAATTCAGTGTAGTCAACACTAGAATAATGTACATTGCACTCAATAGGTAAATTTTATCCATCACTGCCCTTCCATCCAACCCCCTTTTTGGTTTTCAATACCCATTGCATCACTTTTTAACCATATAGTTCCCTCATTTGGGTCTCAATTATAAGTGAGGACATGTGGTGTTTGTTTTTCTGTTCTTCAGATATTTCACTAAGTATAATAGATTCCAGTTCAATCTAAGTTGCAGGAAAACACATTATATAATTCCCTTTGATGGGTGAGTAATACACCATGGGGTAAATATGTGTATGTGTATACATTTTTTATCCACTTATCACATATAGGATCTTAAGGTGATTCTATATCTTTGAAATTCTCAATTGTGCCATATTAAATATTCAGATGCAGGCTTTTTTATTTTTTTCTTAATGAAATGACATTTCATCTTTGGGGAAGATACCCAGTAATGGGATTGCTGGATTAAGTGATGGGTCTAGGTTTAGTTCTTTAGGGAATTTCTATACTTGTTTCTATCATGATTGTACTAGTTTGCATTCCGACCAAGAGTATAAGTATTCACTTTTCACCCTAACCATGCCATCATCTATTGGTTTTTGACTTTTTAATAATAGCCATGTTGAAAGGGATAAGATGGTGTCTCTTTCCATTTTTAATTTGAATATACCTGATCATTAGCGATGCTGAGCATTTTTTCATGTATTTGTTGGCCATTGTCTAAGTTTTTATGAAAATTTCTGCTCATGTACTTCATTCACTTTTAAGTGGTGTTATTTGGTGGTTTTTGCTAATTGTTTGAGTTCTTTGTAGATTCTGGATAAAAGAATGGGTGGAGGGAGGGGGATTGGAGGGACCATTTTTGAGGTATTTCTTACAGGGGTAAAAAAAATAAATAAAAAAAATAAAAGAGAATATCATATTAAATCATACATAATCAAAATACAATAAAATCATAAACATAGTATCACAAAAATACATTTATTTATTTACTCACGGTTTAATTATTCTTTCTGGGAAAAGAGTCATTCTTGGTCTTATTTCTTACTCTTTCCTATTGTTATCACAAATGTTAAGTGGAGAAATCACTCTTAACTCTTTCTACACTGCTTAGCCTACATGAGCAATTTTCCACAGCAAATGAGTTCAACAGCATTAGCAGATGCCTGACATTCTATTCTTTTGGAATCTCTGCAATTTCCTCACTTACCTCTTGCACTTCATCAGCTGCCTTATGCACTTTATGCTGGTCTGTACTTTAGAGAATATCACTTGGAAAATTGCTTTTAGATCAGGTTCCTTATGGGTTGCCACCTCACTATCCATTGTAACAAAACCTTGACAATTTTGTCATGAAAGATAGACTGTTGAATGGAGCCAAAACATCATTCTCTTGGGTTGTGACAAAATCAATTTTCTTAAAACACTTCTGTATCATTTCTGGCTGAACTTTATGCCAAGAAGAACTGGTCCAGAGGATTAGCATCCAGAGTGGTAACTGAAGTCTCAGATGACATGGCTTCCTTATGCAGATCATGGATTTGTGTTTTAGTAATGACCCACTGCAGGAGTTGGGCTCAGTAGTGCATTTTAAATATTTTGATGATGCCTTGGTCACAAAGTTTGATTTTTGAGATAGTGTTAGGAGGCAGAAATTTCAGCGTCACATTTATGAAATGTTTCACTTGTGGGTCACCAGAACTGTTGACTACTGCCGGTAGAATAGACATTTCTTCTTTTTTATTTCTCGGTCACTACCCACTCCTCAAACAGGGCACCAGTCGTCCATGTGCACTTGTTTAATCTCCAAGTGACAAGGAGGTCTTGGGGTTCAGGTTTTCGAATGCATGTGACTTTACTGATTTACCAATCACCAAGGACTTTATTTTCTCTTTGGCTCAGCTAGTGTAAAGCAGAACTGTAAAAGATTCTTTGGAAAGCTTTCTGCTGTTACATTTGTTAACCCTTGATGATCAAAATACTATCAGGCATACCTTAAAAAAAGAGTTCCCACTCATCAGCATTAAAGACGGCATCATCTTTGAAGCCTCTGGTAAAATCCAGGAATTTTTTGATGAATGCTTTCTCAACTTCTTTTGGAACATCATTGGATTCACCACACAAGACTTTCTGGGAGATCTCATGTCACAACCTAAATTTCCCAAGCCAACCATTTGATACTTGGAAGTCTACCACCCTGAATTCCTGTGAAATTTGTTTAAACAACTTTTTGGATCATTGGCCTGGAGATTCAGGTGATAACTGTCCTCATATTTTAGAACCTGTTAATAATGACTTCATCAGGGAAGTTTTTCTCTGTTTATTCTATAGGTCTTCCCTTTCCTTACCATACCTCTCCAAGTACTCATGTTTACATTTTTGGATGTTGCTAACTGTGGTCTTGCTAACACCAAAGTATTCTGCCCTCTCTCTTTGGCTGCTTCTTTCCAGAAAATGCAGATCAATCTGTTCCCTCAATGTCAGCTCTTCAAGTTCTCCCCCTTGAGCCATCATGTCTCAGTTAACTGTAAATTTTTTCAGTAATTGTAAGATGTATCTACAAGTAAGACAAGTCCTTCACATTGAAAATATCTTCCACAGTACATGACAAGTAATAGGATTTTAGGCCTAATTCAACATGTGATAATAATAAAACATGAAAAATTACTTATATGAAATAAAAAATAATAGAACTAAGGGGCAAAGCTCACAATTTATACCCCTTGGCAAGGAGTGGATTCAATTGGTAACAAAAGAGATCAAATTATATTGCATGTCATAGTCCAAGTAGTCAAGATACAACTTCCAAAGATGATCATCATATAGAGGTCAGTTTCCCATGAGTACACATGATTTATGTCCAGTTTATGGAAATTAGGTCAACATAAGCAGATAATCAATATGGGGAGATAGTCAACTGTGGAGCTTCTTACTGTATGTTCAATCATTCCATAGGTTTTCTGTTCACTATGTTGATATCTTTGCTGTGCAGATGCTTCGTCTCACATCTCTAATTTTTAACTAAGTCTCACCTTTCTATTTTTTATATTTGTTGCCTGTGCCTTTGAGGTATTAGTCGTGAATTATTTGTCTAGACTAAGTTCCAGAAGAGTTTTCTCCAGGTTTTCTTGTAGTATTTTTATAGTTTGGGATCTTACATTCAAATCTTTAATTGTTCTTGAGTTGTTCTTTTTACATGGTGATAGGTAGGGGTCCAGTTTCATTCTTCTGCATGTGACGATCCAATTTTTTCAGTACCATTTATTGAAAAGAGTATTCTTTCCCCAGTGTACATTCTCGTCAAAGATCAGTTAGCTGTAAGTATGTGGCTTTATTTACAGATTCTACGTTCTATTGATCTATGTGTCTATTTTTATAGTAGTACAATGCTGCTTTGATTACAATGGCCTTATAGTATACTTTGAAGTCAGGCAAAGTGTTGCTTCCACCTTTGGGTTTTGTTATTGTTGTAGTAGTAGTAGCAGCTGTAGTTGTTATTCAAGATTGGTTTGGCCATTCAGGGTTTTTGTGGTTCTGTATGAATTTTAGCATTATTTTTTCTAATTCTGTGAATAATGATACTGGAATTTTGATAAGAACTGTATTAAATCTTCAGATTGCTTTGGGAAGTATTGTCACTTTAAAAATCTTAATTCTTCCAATCCATGAGCAAATGATGTTTTAATATTTGTTTGCATTACTTAAAATTTCTTTCATCAGTGTTTTGTATCATGGTTTTCCTTATAAGGATATTTCACCCTCTTGGTTAAATATATTTGTAGGTATTTTATTTTATTTTTGTAGCCATTGTAAATCAGATTGTATTCTTGATTTCATTCTCAGCTAGTTATTGGTATATAGAAATGTTCCTGATTTCTGTAAGTTGATTTTTTTATTCTGAAACTTTACTGAATTCATTGATCAGATTTAAGAATGTTATGGTAAAGTCTTTAGTGTTTCTAGAATTAAGATTGAGTCATCAGCTAAAAGGGATAATTTGACATCTCTTTTGTAATTTGGATAAATTTTATTTCTTTCCCTTTTCTTATTGCTCTGGTGAGGACTTCCAATACCCTGTTGAATAAGAGTGGTAAAAGTGGGTATTGTTATCTTGTTCCAATTTTAATGAAAATAATTTTAACATTTTCCCATTCAGTATGATGTTGACTGTAGGTTTGTTGTGTTTGGCCTTTATTTTATTGAGTCATGTTCCTTAATTTGTTGAGGATTTTTATCATGAAGCAATGCCAGATTTTATCAGCTACTTTATCTATGTCCATTGAAATGATCATATATGACACCATTCTTGCATATTTGGTATAAATCCCACTTGATCGTGGTCTATTATAATTTTTGTGTGTTGTTGGACTCAATTTGCTAGTATTTTGCTGAGGATATTTTCAACTATGTTCATCAGGGATATTGATCTAGAGTTTTCTTTTTTGTGTGTCCCAATCTGGCTTTAGTATCAAGGGATACTGACTTCATGGAATGGGATGAGAATTTCCTCCTCCTCAACCTTTTTGGCATGCTTTCAAGAGTATTGGTGTTAATTCTTTTTTGTATATTTGGTAGAATTTTGCTATGAATCCATTTTGTCCTGGTGGTTTTTATTGCTTTGGTTTTGTTTGTTTGTTTGTTTGTTTTGGTTTTGGTCTGGAGACTTTTTATTACAGATTTAATCTCCCTACTCATTGTTGGGACATTCAAGAGTTATATTTCTTTCTCATTCAATCTAAGAAGGTTGTATGTTTCCAGGAACTTATTCATTTCTTCTAGGTTTTCTAGTTTGCTACTTGTTCATAATAGTCTTTGATGATCATTTGTATTTCTGTAATACCAGTTGGAATGTCCCCTTTTTCATTTCTAAATTTGTCGATTTGAATCATCTCTTTTTACTTAACTTTCCAGAGGATCAATCTTTTATTTTGTTAATACTTTGTATTGCCTTACTGGTCTCTATTTTATTTAGTTCTGCTCTAATCTTTTCTTCTGCTAATTTTGGGTTGATCTGGTCTTGTTTTTCTAGTTCCTTGATATGTGATGTTAACTTATGATCTTTCCAGTTTTTTGAGATATACATTTAATGCTATAAACTTCCCTTAACACCTTTATTGCACCTTCATAGTAGATACATTGAGTTTTCATTTTCATTCATTTCAAAGTTTTTAAAATTCCCATTTGACTTCTTTATTGACTCAAAGATCTGTCAGTGTCCGTGTATTAGCAGTTTCTGAAGTTACCCTTCTGAAGTTACAGAAATAAATACAGTATTTATTTCTACCTTTAGTCTATTGTAGTATGAGATGATAACTTGGTATAGTTTTGATTTTGTTTTTTATTTCCCATTATTATGAGGGAACATACAATTGGGTTACATTGTTTGCAGTTGTAGGGTAAAATCTAAGTTGTAGTTGTGTCCTTCACATGGGAAGTGTTCCATCCACCCACACACTGTTCCAGCTGGAAAGGAACTTATCCACCCTCCTCTACCCCTTCTTTGCTTTAATTGGTATTTCTTTCATGTGAGCATGTTTTTTTTTAACTATAAGTTTCAAATTAGTATTGAGTACATGTGATTCTTGTTTTTCCATTCTTGTGATACTTTACCTAGGAGAGTGTTCTCCAAATTCATCCAAATTATAACAAAGGATACAAAATCTCCATCCTTTTTACAGCTGAACAGTATTCCATTATATACATATATCACAGTTTATTAATGCATTTTTGTGTTGAAGGGGAGTTGGATTATTTTCATATCCTTATAATTGTAAATTGGGCTGGATAAACATTTAAGTTCAATTTTTAAGATTGGTTAAGATTTATTTTGTGGCATAGCATGTGATCTATTGTCCCCTATGCTAATGAAACAATGTAGCTCTTCAATACAATGTTCTGCAAATGTCTTTTTGTACATTTAGTCTAAAGTTCAATGTAAGTCTGATGTTTCTTATTGATCTTCTATCTCAATTATCTATTTAGTGCTTTGAGTGAGCTGTTTAAGTCTCTCACTATTATTGTATTATCTGTGTCTTCTTTCAGGACTAATAATATTTTTTGTGTGAATTTAGGTGCTTCAATTGTAGGTTTTACATACTTAGGATTGTAATATCCTCTTACTAAATTGACGTTGATCCTTTCCTTATTGTGTAATGACATTTGGGGTATTTATTTAAATGTTTTTGATATAAAGTGTATTTTATCTGACAATATAGCTGCTCCTGCTTCCTCTTAGGTTCTGTTTGACTGGCATATCTTTTTCTACCTTTTCATTTTCAGTCTATATGTGTCCTTACATATATGGTGCATTTTAGTCTATATGTATCTTTATATGTAAGCAGCATGTAGATGCATTGTGGTTTTTTTTTATTAATTATTTTGGAACATTTAAACTATTTCTGTTCAAGGTTAATATTGATACATAAAGGCATCATTCCTGTCATAGTATATTAATAGTTTCTTTTCGTTTTATAAATTCCAGTTACCTCCTTTTATTCTTTTTGGTTTGATGAAATGTTATTATGTTGCCATTTTATTTTTTCTCTTTCTCCTTTGTGTGATCATTTTATAAGAATCTTCATTGTCATGTTTATAGACCCTTGAAAGACTTTCTGTATGGCCAGTTTAGTGAAGACAAATTCTCTCAGCATTTGATTGTCTAGAAATAATTTTATTTCCCTTCATTTATGAAGCTTATTCTGTCAGGATATAAAATTGTTGGTAGACAGGGCTTTTCTTTCTACAATTTGAATATGCCATCCACTCTCTTCTGACCTGTAAGGTTCTGGCAAGAAGTCCACTATTAGCCTGGTAAGGTTTACTTTTGTAGATGACAAGATGTTTTTCTCTTCCTAATTCCAAAATTCTTTCCTTCACTTTGACCTTAGAAATACTGATTATAATATTAGTTGTGGTGAAATCCTTTCTGCAAAGTATTTACCTGCATTGTGTTGGGTGGTACTTTCTCCTGGGGAGAGAAGGACGGTTTGGCTGCGGGTGCAAGCTTGCTCCTAGAATTGTATGAAAGCAAGAAACAACTACATACTCTTAGATGGCATGTAGCAAAATGTCTTTATTTTCCACTCCCTTTTATTGGGAGTTAGTCATGTGCATCACATTGATCAATAATCCTAACAACCTCAATTCCTATCTTAAACTATAGAAAAGAAAGAAAGTCCAGGAAAGTGAGATAACCATCTTAAGACTAGCCTAAAGGAAGAAAGTCCAGGAAAGTGAGACAACCATCTCACAACTAGCCACAGGCTATTCCTCTCTAGATACCCCAAACAACTATACATTATCTGACTTCCATTGTTAGAGTTAAAGGTCAGGATAAACAGGGGAGTAAAACCTTTTTCTTCTATGTACTCAATTAAATTTCTGAGAAACAGGCTCCATGACTGTTTTCTCATGGTTTGGAGGCCCAGAAGTTACGATGGAGTGTTCTACTCACATCATTACGACAGAGTTTTTCTTTTCACTCACACCAACCTTTGAGTCATGTCCGGTGCACAGATGGGTCATTTCAACCCTTATCTAGCAGGCTGACTTGACTGCCCAGTCGGGGTTCCATGTAGGAGGTTGTTAAGCCTTGCCTGCAGGCCCCCACCATGCTTTCCCAGGTCACTTAGGCTTCAACAATAACACATAATACTCACAAGTCTTTTTGCTCAGTTTCTGGAATTGAAAGAGTACATTTCATTTAATTTTGTGGGAGTTCACCCCACAGCATTGGGATGTTAACTTTCCTGTTGGGCTTGAAAATTTTTATCAACATTTACTTGAAGGGTTTTTCAATTTTTTTGTTCTCTCTCCCTCTTTAGGAATACTGATAATTCATAAGTATAGTCACTTGTGGTAGTCCTGGACATCTCAAAGCCTTTGGCTATTCTTTTTTACATTTCCTCCTTATTTTTATGTGACTGGATTATTTCAAAAGACTTCTCTTTAATTTCTGAGTTGTTTGCTTTTTCCGTTCTATTCTTGAAGTTTTCAAATGTGTTTTTGGATTTCCCTTAGTCAGTTTTATAACTCCAGAATTTCTTTTGACTTTTTTTTCTCAAAGTATCTCTTTGGTTTTGTTTTTGTTCACATCCTGAATTGATTTTATTACTTCTTGGTATTAGTTTTCAGATTTCTCTTGCATTTCATGGAGCTTCTTTAAAATCAATATTTTAAATTATTTAGCTGAAATTTTGAGAAATTTTTTCTGATTTGAATTCATTGATGGAAAATTGCTGTGGTCCTTTGATGGTGTCATATTTCCTTGTTTTTTCATGTTGATGATATCCGTGCATTTGCTGTAGTAGTCACTCGTTTCAATTATTTAAATTGCTTTGTAGGGAAGAATATTTTCCTGAAGATGCATTTGTTTGTTATTGAGATGGACAGTTTTGCTTTGATTATGAGTGCCGGGGATGGTATGATCTATGTACAATTTCTCTGTCAATACACAGGGTTAGTAGTATCTTCAAATTCTTTCATGGCTTAGGTTATGATTATTAGTTGAGGCTGTGGTGAATTTTTTGTTGAGGACTCACATGCCCCTTTGCTGTTGCCTTTTGGTAACAGTATTTTGCTGAGCATTCTTATTTATAGTCCTCACAGTATTTTAGGGCCCTGGACAGATCATTTGACATGGGATGTGGCAGTAGTGGTGATGGATTCACCCACTAGAATCCAAGCAATCTATGTCTGTACTGCTTATAGCTGCTATGGGTTATGTGGGCTAGTCCCTATTCCCACAGCTGCCTTTATCAAGGTGGTAAGCATTGTTCTAAGTGTGTCTAGGTCACCTTCCCTGGCATGGGGAGGCTTTAATCACATCACATCAAACACGGGCTGAGGAAGGGATACAGCCCACCAGTAAATTCCTAACATGTCACCAACTGTTGGCCTGAAATCAGAGAGGGTATGGCCCTTCTAGGAAAATGGAATGGGCCAAGAAACTATAAGGACTATGGTCTGCTCACATCTTGGTCCCACAGTAGCCATTGCAAGGTGAGTATTGTCTTTGGTATCAGATGAACAGCCTCTTTTCCCCATCCTTGTCTCGTCTCATAGCAGCTGCTGCTGCATCAGCCCAAACTCAACCTAAGGGTAGTGCAGAGCAGCAATAAACTTTCAAAATGGCACCTTGGGTCTGTGACCAAGGAGGATGGGGCTTATCTCAGTCTAGCAAAGAGGGAAAGAAACTGTGGGGAATACAGGTCACTGGTGGTTTTTGTTTTTTGTTTTTTTTTGTTTTTCCTCACAGAAGTTCATTACAGGGCAGTGAATATTTCCTAGTAATTCATGAGAGAGCCTGATTTCCTTCTCCCCCTTTGTCTAGCAAATGGCTACAATTGTATAAGCCCCAACTTGGCATACAAAGGATGAAATCCAGCATAAAACTCTCAAAATTACATCTTGACCATGAGGTTAGGAAGGAAAAGGTGCTTCCCACATAAGCATCATAGGCAGGCAGCTCTGCAGAACTGTTGTCCACTCATATCTTGGTCTCATAGCCTCCTATTACAGACCAGCCCCATGTTAAGTTGTATCAATCAAGGTCCAGTCAAGAGACATAAAGCATAAAGTGTTTTTTTGTTTGTTTGTTTTTGTTTGTTTGTTTGTTTGTTTGTTTTTGTAGTTTTTGGCCAGGGCTGGGTTTGAACCTGCCACCTCCAGCATATGGAACTGGTGCCCTACTCCTTTGAGCCACAGGTGCCACCCCAAAGCATAGTTTTAACAGAAAGATTTAAATATGACTATTTTTTAACTATAATAAGTGTGTAACTTTAAAAGTTTATGAAAGCCTAGCAAATATACTAGAGATGCTAGAGAGCACTCCAGGAAGGAAGAAACTTGATATAATTAATTCTCACAGCTGGGATTCAGACCTTCCTGGAGAAGTGTGGCTCCAACACAGTATATGGGTGAAAATCTCTTTTGGTTACTTCAGGTTAAGAGCTGATTTGAAGCCTTCGTGCAAACAGGAAATTTCCCTTTAAGATGCATTTGGCCCAAAGATAGTGAACAGGGAAAAGATAAGTCAGAAACACCTTTCCATGGTATAGGTGGGCTCATGTTGGTATATCCTTTGGACAACAGATAGGCAGAGATTATGGTTGCAACTGGCATAGAGCAAACACACCTCTAGGGTATATATAGTCAGGCCAAAGTTGAGTGCAAGAAAGAAAGCTAAGCCTCAAGAGCTCATCTGCTGCCTAAATAACATGTATTACTGGTGTGTGTTGGGTGAGTGGAGGAGACTCTCTTTAAATTGGTCTTTGGGCCAAACCCAGAACCGTGAACTCACCAAGCACTGCCTTAGTGAGTGCTGTAGTTGAGCAAAATGTAAACAGACATCTCCCAAATATATCAATGGCAATAGCGAGACAGGGGCAGGAACGCAGTCAAAATGAAAGTGCATGGGAACCAAAAAGAGATACTCTTCCTTCTGGGCCTGTACCTATCATATCTCACATTGACAATGTTAACATCATGAGTATTCAAAGGAGAAATACTTAGAGAACTTCTCCATTATTTCATAACAGGTATAATCGACTGGACTTGGTGCTTAGAGATAATAAACTAAGAGCTAGCATGCACATGGTCCTTTAGGAAGACTTGACATCTGGCCTCATCTCTTACCTCACTGCAATAGAAGAAATGTATCACCAACTATGAATTTTGAGCCCTTAATTTCAACTGATCCTGATACAAACTTGTTCCTGGGATTTCCAAGTCATAAGTAATATTGACTTTTTGTCTCAAAACTATATTGAGTTGCCTTTTTGATATTCATACATGAAAAGTCCAGACCGTTACAGAAATATTATTTAAAAAAAAAATCTACAAAGGAGAAAAAAAGACTAAAGTTTCTAAGTAAATCTTAGGTCTAAGATTCTTTATGTTGTAATTATTCAGAGATTTACATGCTCTTTATAGGGATTTCTTCATGAGCTATTTGACATAGCTTCACAATTCACAAACATGTAGAACTAAGATTTAAATACTCTTTTACAGACTTTGGTTTGATCTCCATCATATAAAGAGGGGGGATTCTTACGCCTATCCACATACCAAGATAAAAACTGAGCAAACCAAAAAATCATGGACTTATAAAAGATTCTCCAGAGAACTGAGGTTGCAGGACAAACTATGTCTCAGCAATCTGGAAGGATACTTCCTTTCTCTAATACTTTAAAAACTTGTCTCCAGAATATAATAATAAAGGTGGATTGTTACTGAAAAAGACAGAAATTGTAAGAAATCATTCTTAGGGAAAAACAAAGACAATAGGAAAAGGAAACACTGAGGGAACAGGGGCCTCTGACAGCAAATATTCCACAGTTCAGTGCTTAGCCAGAGTAACACTAAGGCTCATGTGAAAAGCCTGATTACATGAGATTTTATTGCCCGATACAGCATTTACACAGGGAAGTGGTTCCCAATCCTGGGATCTACTGAAAGTCCAAGAGGCTCATTGGCATCCCATAACAAAGAATATAAAAGCAAGCAGATAATATAAGATAAAAGTAAATTTTTGTCAAAGATTACAAGAGATCTGTGCTACAGACAGTGTAGAGGCTAGTTGTCCCTGCTGAGAAGAATAGCCCCTTTGGTTTCCCTGATTTGTTTAAATTTAAGCACTGGTTTGATCATAAGCTGAGCAAAGGAGTATTTCTAGATTTTCTGGGAAATGGGAAGCAATTTCTTAGAACCAGGAACCTTTTCTTTACTCAATAAATTACCTCCCAGATCTGTCATGGTGTCAGCAGGAGTTTCTTTAGGCATGTTAATATATTATAGTTAAGGCATAATGAGCTGCAAGGTTAACAATCAGCTAACTCCTTTGCTACCTTAGTTTCAACTAGTCTTGTTCTGTCAACAGTTGATCAAAGTGGTTGGGGCTTTTTGACTCTGTTAAGCAGGGCCTGCCAGTTCTCTACCTCTGTATGTTCAGCTTTTAAGAACTGCAAATAAAATATAAGGCATGCTAAAAGACAAGTAAAAACATATTCTGAAGAGACAAAGTTAGCATCAGAACCAGACTCAAATATGAAATAAATTTGAGAATAATTAGATAACAAACTTAAAATTCCTATAATTAATATGTTAGATGCTAACAGGAAAAGTAGGCAATATACAATAAAGTAATGTGAGAGAAGGAAATTTTAAGCAGAAATCCAAAAGAAATGCCAGACATCAAAAACCCTTTTTATTAGAAATTACTGATAATTTTGATGCATACATTAGCAGGCTGGATAGGGCCAAGGAAGTATCAGCTTGAGTGCATGTTAATAGAAATTTTTTTAAAAAGAAATAGAATATTAAAAAACTGTGAAAAATTATAAAAGGTATAACAGACATAAAATGGAAATGCTAAAAAGAAAGCAAAAATAAAGTAGAATAAATTTTTTGAAATAGTAATTGCTAAATGTTTTCAACATAGTGGCTCAACTTTTTAAAAATGATGCAACCCTGTTATGAACAAGCTAATAAAGAAGAAATCATGTATAATATTGATAGATGCAGAAAAAAATATTTGATGAAGTCTAACACATATTCATGACAAAAAGTCTCAGCAAATGAGGACTAGAGGGAACATTCTTAGCTTGAATTCAAATATGTTCAAAAATCTTTCAGCTAACATCATATTTAAGATGAGAAACTAGATGTTTTCCTCTAACATCAGGAATGAAGCAAGGATATCCCCTCTTAACGCTCTTATCCTACATAGTACTAAACATCTTAGCAATAAGACAAGCAAAGAAGATTAAGGTATAAAGATTAGGAAAGAACAAATAAAACTGTTTCTGTACATGGCATAATTATCTGTGTATAAAATCCCAAAGAAACAACCAAAAAACTAAATCCTAGACCTAAGGAATGATTATAGTAAGTGGCAAAGTACACAGTTAGTATACAAAAATCGATTGCGTTCCTAAATACAAGGAAATAACTAGAATTTATTAAATAACTAGAATTTGAAATTACACATATAATGCCACTGTGGTAGTCTTCTTGGGATACCATGACAAAATGCACAGATTGGGTGGCTTAAACAACAGAAGCTTATTTTCTTACAGTACTAGAAGCTGGAAGTTCAAAGTCAAGGTGCTGCAGGTTTGACTTCTCCTATAGCCTCTCTTCTGTGGCTTGCAGATGATTGCCCTCTTTTTATGTTTTCACGTGTCCTTTTCTCTGTGTGAACATACTCCTATCTTCATATTTTTATAAAGACATGGATCCCACTGGATTAGGACTCCATCCCTACAACCTTATTTACCCTGAATTACCTCCAGAAAGGTACTATGTTCAAATACAATCACACTGAACGTTAAGACTTCAATGATACATTTCAGCTCATAACAATCACAGTATGACCAAAAAAAAAAGGAAATATTTATGTATATATCCAAAAATACTTCAAAGATCTATAGGAGTAAATTACAAGACCCTGTTCAAAGAAATAAAAGATGACACACATGTATAAATAAATGCAGAAATGTCTATGGACAGAAAGATCCAATATTGTTAAGATGTCAAATAGATCTATAGATTCAATCCAATCTCAATCAAAACCCTGGCAAGCTATTTGTGGATACTGAGAAATCAGTTCTAAATTTTATCTAGAACATAGAAGACTTCAATAGCCAGGACAATACTGAACAAGAATAAAGTTGGAGGACTGATAATACCTGACTATGAGAATTACTATAAACCCAGTAATCAAGATTGTTAGAACTACTGAAACAATAGATAGATTAATCCAACAGAATAAAGAACCCAGAAATAGACCCATGCAAATACAATCAATTGATCTTTGATAACAGAGATGAGGCAATTGAAAGAATTGTCTTTATAACAAATGGTTCCGGAACAATTGGACATCTGGCCCAGATCTTTTATTTTCATATAAATTGAGCACAGGCATATAATACAGAGAGTTCCTACATACACCCCTTTCCTAGCACACAATTTCTCCTATTATTAACATCTTCCATGACTTTGGCATATTTGTTACAATGATGAACCAATACTGATGAATTATCACTAATTTATGTGCATAGTTTGCATTAGGATTCACTCTATGCATTTGTCAAAATCCTTAGAATTATAAAAGACAATTATAAAATACATAATATTATAGATTTTTGACAAATTCATAGAGTGAATCGTAATGTAAACTATGAATATAAATTAGTGATGGTGCATCTGGTTCATAATTCTATGCATTTGTCAAAATCCATAGAATTATAAAAGACAATAATATATGGATTTTGACAAATGTATGTTACATAGGCACCATTACGTATGTAGAAAATAGTTCCACTACTCTAAAAATTTCAAAATGACTAACATATTCATCTCTTCCCTCCTTCCTTTGAAGCACGACCACTGATCTTTTCATTTTCTTTACAGTTTTCCCTTTTCCATAATGTCATATATTCTTGGAATCATATGGCATGTATCCTTTCACACTGGGTTTTGCACATAGCAATATGCATTTTAGTTTCTTGGTGAATTTTTAGGGCCTGATAGCTCCTTTTTTTTTTTTAAACTGAATAGCACTCCATTATAAGGATGTGCCATAAGTAAACATACTCTCTCTCTCTCCCTACTGTGTATTCAGCACATGCTATTAAACAAATGGCTTTGCTTCTTAACCTCAGTTTACTCATTAATAAAATGATACATTAAAATATATCTCATATTATTTTATTATGAGGATTAACTGCAAAAGTAAGGATGTTAAATGCTTTATATTTTACACAGTTACTGACCCTTAGTTAATGTCAGCTTACTCCATACAACATGTCCATATCCTTATTTTACAGGCTTAACTCTAGCACAAAGAATTTCCTTCAACTAAAATTTGCCAAAAATTAAAAACTCAATTTCAGAAGAGATAAACAACAAAAGAGGTTATTATCTCAAACAGAAGGGATTGTATGGCTAAAGACTGATCAGCTTGGAAAAAAAAAGTGACTAGGAAACCATAAAGGAAATGACCTATTATAATTTTTACTTTATCCAACATTTGGCATTATGTGAAATATAGTCATATTGCGATAATGTGTTTCAAAATCAGATCAGTAATGAATATATGTTTGCCCACTGCTTGATACCTTTGTAGAGTCACAATGTCTATAATGCTTTTTATTTTAAACTGTTCATTTATTTTTGCCTCCTGAGAAAGATCAGTGTTTTTATTGACACATAGTTGTACCTGATTTTCAATCATATTATTTCTTGCTGTATCTCAGTTGGAGGTCCCCAAGACTTACAGAAAAGTCAGAGCACTATTATTAAATCCATTATAGTTTCCTAAGGGCATTATGAGACTAAAGCAAAAAGGAGTAAGAGCTATCTTCCTTCTTATAAACATTTCTTTTTCTAGACAATTATGACCAAAGCTGTTATCACTCCCAATACATTCTTATCCTCAGACTAAGTGATAAGATCAGAAATTGCTTCAGATTAAAGTTAATGCATTAGTAATTTGGGAAATGTGTATTTCAGATGAATTGAACCACTGTTAAATGCTATATTTCCAATTTGTAAATTATAAACTGATTTTCAACAGCAAATCACTTTATGCCTACTAAAGCATCTAACATCTCCCATCTTTTGAATCAGGAGAGTATCAGAATGTATGTGTGTTATTTACCATTTACTATTCTAGATATATGTTCTCTTTTGAGACACTTGGGTCAACTATTTTAGCTCAAATACTATTTAAAAATGTATAACTTCTTTATAATTGCCTCAGAGCCAGGACACACAGTGATGGGTAGAGATCTAATTTAGAACAAAGAAATATAAGTCCTTGGGAAATATGATCATTCATTTGATTAGGAATCATTTAATTTAGCTTTCTGCGCATAATGAGAGAAAATGCTAAGTCACAGAAAGGTTGCTTTGTTAGAGATCGTTTTCTTAGTTATTGCATAATCTGGAATATAAATATTTTGTTCCTGTCTTACTCCCACCTTAGTTTTTACTTTTTTGTCTACAAGAGAATAGTCTACTGCCCCACTAAATGAATAAAGAAAATCTGTTACTTTGTGATAAGTGCCCTTAATAGAACTTTCCAAATATCTAAACTTTGTTAATTGGGAAAATTCTAATCATAAGGCTTCGTAAGTCCTTTCTTTCATAATTTCTCACATACTATTTTCTCTGTCTGTTACTATTGTAATTATTTTTGTTGTAATTTTGAAAATTAGTGCTTCCCAATAAATTTTGACAACACAAATTAGACATGAAGATTACAACTTGTTCTGATACATGTCTAAGTAGCCTTTTATACTGTAAGGAACACCAAGGTCTTATTTATCCATATGAGTCAATGTCTTTGCTGTGGCTTCAACATTTCTTAACATCTATGGAATTATCCTTCCTGTCATCCATAAACATATATATACAATTAAAAAGATAGATTAATCAGATTTTTTTTAATAATTTTTACAGTTGTCATTAAACCATGTATTATAAATCATATAAATAGTTTTTGTTTAAATATTTGAAGGTTCGTGTTTTATTTGAGTGGACTTTATTCATGGAAAAGAGACTAAAGACTATTGGCAAAAGTAAGTAAAATTTAAAAAAATGAATATTTTAAACCAACGATAAGTGAAAAGCAATTTTACATGAAATCTTTCCTAATTAAAAGCAATGAAAAGTCTAAGATTTGACCCTACTTGAAAGTCAACAAGCTGACATCACAGTTTCATACATTCTGGTAGAAGCATGAGATATTGATTATTGATAAAGGGATAATAATTATTACTCACAGAAATATGAGCATTTCTGTTCAGATTCTCTGAGACTGAGTAATGTGAAAAAGGCCCAAATAGCACCTGCACATAGTCAGTTACATTAGAGAAGATGAATGCTGGTCTTAGAGCATCTGATATTTTTAGCAATGGACAGTGAGCACACCTACCATATGCCCCAGAAGGAGAAACTATCACTCTTTCCCAAAGCTCTTCACTCTTCAAATGTCTTTGAAAAATAAATCTACAACAGAAAATTTAGATACAGAAATTTGGGATCTCCTTCTAAAGTAGAGTAATTATTGGAAACTTTTAAAGATAAAGAGATGAAAAATTAAATCAACCTTATCTGAAAACAGAATATTGTTAGATGATTCTAATGAAGTAGGAAAGTTGAACTACAAGAGAATGGTAGAAAATAAAATCAATGCAGTAGATATGGAAATTTCTTTTACTCTTTATAAGAACCCATCCCCAGATTCTATGTAATTTTATGTCTGTACTAGACAACATCCTTTGGAATACTGGTGACTATACTTTGTCTATATTTGCACAGTGATGAAAGAGTCTGGGAGTTGGTTTCCGGATGGCTATTCTCAGCCAATGAATGATTGATGCTTACATTGAAAACTGACTCTGATTCTAATTAAGATAAACATTCAAGTGGAGCTTATATTGCAAAGATGTCCTGACAGATGAGGCAAGATTTATCCTCTGGCGAATTTTCTGAGATAATATCCTTTTGACCTCTTCCACTTCCTTTTCTCTTTTCCCTATTCTCTTCGTTCATTCTGGAAGCTCTTTTTAAATAAATCGTTTTCATATAAATTTATTTCTCAGATTCTGCTTTCAAAGATAAGTAGGAAAGTTGTGCAGAAAGAACAGGTACCCTTTTATGAATGCTTACGGTATTCCAGCAGTGTGTGAGAATTTTATTTCATCCTCAGAACAATGCTATGAGGTAAGTATTTTTATCATTTCATTTTATTTTTTGAGAAACGGACTTCCAAAGAAGTTTAATTAACTTGTCTAAATCCCATAGTTAGTAAGTGACTATCTAAGTCTATTTAGACTTCCATAACAAAATACTATAAGCTTAAGGATAGAAATTATTTTATCATAGTTTTGGGGCCCAGAGGTTAAAATCAGGTTAGCATTGCCAAGTTCTGGTGAGGGCTCTTTTCCTGGCTTACAGATGGTCATCTTATCTATGTCCTCAACTTGCATGGAAAAAGAGATTATCTATCTATCAATTTATCATCTATCACACCTCTCTTTTTCTTTTCTTATCACACAATTAATCCCATTATGAAGAGTCTACTAGCTTGACCAAGTCTAACTGTAATTACCTCCCAATGCCTCACCTCTAAATACTACGTCTGAGACTTAGAGTTTCAACTTAAAGATTTTTGATGGGGCACAAACATTCATAGTGGTGGTAGAATTCAATTCTGGAGCCATCTTCCAAAGCCTGTGGTCCTAAATATTATACTCGTGCATAGTGTTGGTAGAACTCAATTCTGGAGCCTTCTTCCAAAGCCTGTGGTCCTAAATATTATACTCTGAGTTGTATGAGTGATGAATTTCTCCCTGACCCCAGTGGGTTTAGGAAATCTAGGCTTCTGAGCTATACTGAAAGAACAGCTCTGAAAAATATTTTCATTTTATTTACAGGATTGATATGTTTTAATCAGGGGCACATAAACAGATCCTAAAATGTTACATTCCATAACCTGTGATATTTGAAAGCGTCTACTGAGGTTCTTAGCTTTCCTGCATCTCACAACTGACAATTCATAACATGCTGTTTTACTGACAGCTATTTTTGGCTATTATTTCCATGGTGCAGTAATTTCCTAGTTTAAACTCATGCGCTATAAAAATTTCTTTTCTGTGTCCTCTGTAATTTTTTTCTCTTCCCAAGCTGAAATATTCATTGGCATTACTGGGATCTACTTTTCTCTTTAATTATATGTTCTTTCAGGGGGTAATCTCACACCTTTGAGATTTTAATTAAAATAAATAGGATGATGATTTAAAAAAAAACTTTAGTATATATCCCTTGAAATTTAGGCTAATATAATAGATTACTTTTTTTTTCCAATTGTCATTTGTTTCAGCTTTAATTTAGTTCATCTGCTATAATTGAATACCATTTATTTAATAAAAAAGAAAAAAGTTTTCTGTAAGATCTGGTTTACCTTCTTTTTTTTTTTTTTTGCTGTGAACATTCCCAGGTTTTTTTTTTTATTTTTTTATTAAATCATAGCTGTGTACATTAATGCAATTATGCAGTACAATGTGCTGGTTTTATATACAATTTGAAATACTTTCATGAAATTGATTAACATAGCCTTTGCCTCATTTTCATAGTATTAGGTTAAGACATTTATATTCTACACTTAGTAGATTTAAGATGTACCCTTGTAAAATGCACCATAGGTGTGGTCCCACCAATTGCCCTCCCTCCACCCATTCTGTCCCCTCCCCCCCCACTCTTTCCCCTTCATCTTGGGCTGTAGTTGGGTTATAGCATTCACATGGAAGTGTGGGTGCTTATAAATTGGTTTCATAGTAGGGCTGAGTACATTGGATACTTTTTCTTCATTTCTGAGATAGTTTGCTAAGAAGAATATATTCCAGCTTGAACCATGCAAACATGAAAGAGATGAAGTCACATGTTTTTTTAAGGCTGCATAATACTCCATGGTGCACATATACCACAATTTATTAATCTATTCATGGGTGGAAGGTACTTGGGCTTCTTCCACGATTTAGCAAGTATGAATTGGGCTGCTATAAATAATCTGGTGCAAATATCTTTGTTATAAAGTGGCTTTTGGTCTTCTGGATATATACCTAGTAGAGGAATTGAATGGCAGGTCTATTTTTAGATCCCTAAGTGATCTCCAGACATCTTTCCAAAAGGAATGTATGGGCAGTGCAGAAGTGTTCCCTTTTCTCCACATCCATGTGAAAGTCTATGGTTATGGGATGTTGTGATGTGGGCTAATCTTACTGGAGTTAGATGATATCTCAAAGTGGTTTTGATTTGCATTTCTCAGATGATTAAAGATGATTAGTGTCTTTTTTTCATGTGTTCAAAAAGTTTAAATCTTTTATCCAGTGAGAGTCTAACTTTGTTAATAGTGAAAGGTGGGTGTCCAGTTTTAGGTTTCTATAGGTTACTAGTCGGTTCACCTAGCATCATTTGTTAAATAGGGAGTCTTTACCCCACTGAATGTTTTTAATAGGCTTATCAAAGATCAAAAGACTATAAGTAGCTGGTTTCATATCTTGGTTCTCTATTCCGTTATATCTCTCTGGTTTTGTGCCAGTACCATGCTGTTTTGATCACTATAGATGTATAGTATGCCTGATGTCTGGTAACATAATACCTCCTGATTTGTTTTTATTTCTGAGTAATGTCTTGGCTATTTGAGGTTTTATTTTGATTCCATATAAAATGAAGCACTATTTTTTCAAGCTCTTAAAGTATAACAATGGTGCTTTAATAGGGATTGCATTAAATCTGTAGATTGCTTTGGGTAGTATAGACATTTTAACAATGTTGACTCTTTCCAGCCATGAGCATGATATGTTTTTCCACTTGTTAACATCGTTAGCTATTTCTTTCTCAGAGTTGCATAATTGTTTTTATAAAGCTCTTTCACATCCTTTTAAAGATAATTTCCCAGGTATTTCATCTTCTCTGACACTACTGTAAAAGGAATAGAGTCTTTGACTATATTTTCAGCTTGACTATTGTTGGTATATATAAAAGCTACTGATTTATAATATTGATTTTGTATCCAGAGATGCTGCTATATTTTTGATTGCTTCTAAGAGTGTTGTAGTTGAGTCCCTGGGGTTTTCCAGGTATAAGATCATATTATCTGTGAAGAATGAGAGTTTGATCTCCTCTGACACTATTTGGTACTCTTGATCACCTTCTCTTGCCTGATTGCAATGGTTAAGACTTCTATTTCAATGATGAATAGCAGTGAAGACGGTGGCCATCCTTGCCTAGTTCCTGATCTGGGTGGAAATGTTTTCAATTTTACTATATTCAATATGATATTGGCTGTGGGTTTGCCATAGATGGCCTCTACCAATTAAGAAATGTCCCTTCTACGCCTATTTTCTTAAGTGTTCTGGTGATGAAAAGATGCTGGCCATACTTTAAAGATTTGGGAAAATTATTACTTCATTTTATATGGAAGCAGAAAAAACCTACTTTTATACCTTCTCAAAGTGATGGAACTCTTAGTTTTCTATAAAATCCATTTCCAAGACCTGTTGTGTAGGTGCTAGAATACCCAGTGGGGTGCCATTACATTTACCTTCACTGCTGTTGATAAGTTGCTTATCATGATTCAGATTTGTTCTCAAATTACTTTGTTGACATTGAGATTGTTATTATAATTACATAATTTATTCAGTGTTAAGTGAAATGATCAATAATAAAGCAGGGAAGTTCATATTTTTTTTTTTTTGAGACGGAGCCTCAAGCTATCCCCCTGGGCAGAGTGCCATGGCATCACAGCTCAGAGCAACCTCCAACTCCTGGGCTCAAGTGAGTCTCCTGCCTCCACCTCCCAAGTAGCTGGGACCACAGGTGCCCGCCACAACGCCCGGCTATTTTTTGGTTGCAGCCATCATTGTTGTTTGGCGGGTCCAGACTGGGGATTCGAACCCACCACCTTAGGTGTACGTGGCTGGCACCTTAGCTGATCGAGCCACAGGTGCCGAGCCGAAAGTTCATATTTTTATAATACGTTTTAGAAATTTTAAGTTGATTACTAAATAAATTTTCTCAACTAAGACATGAATATAGCCACATGATAGGACTGGCAAAAATAAATACTTTTAAAACATTCTTCAATATTTTTCTTTGTTTGGAAGTGTAATTGAGTCCTTAGTGCACTTTAAATACCTACACTTGCAACTCATAGATAATTTATTTTGTGTATGGATTATGTAAGAAAAGATAACCAGTAACTTCAAAGAGTAAACATAAATTCAAAGCAGGAGTTTTGGAACCACAGTACAATATTGGTGAACTTAGTATATAATGAGATAATGTGAGTTAGAATATGACACTTAGACTGTGCCTGTTTGTTTCCCCCCTTTAATTAAATAATGACAATAAACTTGTTATTATTTCTACTAATGAAGAGAGTCTCTACTACATGTAGACCTATGGTATTTATAAGATTGCTTTACATAGATATAGTCTAACTACCTTTTAATTATTATTTTTATTTTGAGATTATTCTAGATTTTCACGTAGTTCTAAGAAATAATTCGCAGACATCTTATGTGCCTTTTACCCAGTTCCCTGGGTAAGATTTTGGTCAAATATTATAAAGCTATAGTACTTGAACATATGAGAGATCTGAAAATTAATTTCATGAACTCATCCAACAAGAAGTGCTACATTTCTAAATATCACTATGTTTACCTTTGAAGTACTCCCCTATAAAACTATGCTAGTGCCTAGTATAACTTTGAAAGCAATTTTGGACCTCTTATTCCTGGACATCAGAATCATCGTATAGGGTCTGACAAATGAGGTCAAGACATTGCCACTATATGCTTATGTTGGCAGCACTGCACAAACTACTCTGTAAGGTTTCATAACTTTGGTATATCAGTGTCCCACAGCTGTGTTCATGGTGGTGTCTGGCTGAGTACTATTCGTTATTATTGTTGTGTGTTTTGTACAAGTGTTCCAGGGAAACTCTCAGGGAAATAAAACACTATGATGAGTTTGCAAATTAATTGTCAGACCTGAGACTATTTTTATTTCCCTGCAAGTGTTCCAACCTTTGCACACTCTCTGCCACTCCTCTCTTCTATCTTTCTATTTTTTTGTGAATGACCATATCAACCTAATTGCCCAATAAAGAAACCAAATTTTTATCTTTAAATCCTCTCTTGCCCTTCTTTATAACTTTCCCTATAAAATCTACTCCTAAATAGATTGTCAAACCTTTAGTTTGTCTAACCAACACTATTTCTATTTTCTAGCTATAGCTAAAAACTGCTTTATTTTTCTAGCCCTCTTAACATTCACCAACAAAGGGATCTACTCTTTCTGGTGCAATTCTAAAGATACTTCTAATCTGCTACTGTGATATAGTTATTGTTCTCACTATTTAAAAACTATATACCCTCTTAAGTATAAGGTTTTTGTTTTTTTTTTTTTAGAGACAGAGTATCACTTTGTCCCCCTCAGTAGAGTGTCATGGCATCACAGCTCACAGCAACTTCCAGCTGTTGGGCTTAGGTGATTCTGTTGCCTCACCCTCCCAAGTAGCTGGGACTACAGGTGCCTGCCACAATGCCTGGCTATTTTTTTTTGTAGTTTGGCCGGGGCCGGTTTGAACCCAACACCCTCGGTGTATGGGGCCGGCACCCTACTCACTGAGCCACAGGTGCCACCCAAGTATAAAGTTCTTAATGATCACTCTGCCTTTTGCCTTGTTTATCTCTCAGCCTCATCTATCATTTTTTTCCTTCACTCTTAAATTTTCTTTCACAATATTATGTTTATTGAATGTTTTATATTTCTCAGTCCACATTATGAAAATTATCTACTTTTCTATTTCCTCCTTTAGACTACCAAATTCTTGTCAATAGGCTGTTGTCTCTCCAGATATATAGAGTACCTGGCTCATATTAAACATAAATGATAAGACACAGCTTTCCCTAATAGGCATTTAACTGAGGAGGTGCCTTAAAAATGAGAATAGCTTAGTTATAGCCAGAAATTATAATAGTAAGTATAAACAGTTTATTTTCTTCTTCTTGTAACTAATCAAAACTGAGGCCACGTGACTAAAAAAATCATTTATTCAATAGTTTACTAGCATAGTTATCCTAGCATTTTCCTTGAATAACTATGTTTGCCTCTTTTATTCTGGTAACACTAGGAAAACATCAGAATTATTAGTGATATAGGAAAGGAAGTTGTCTTATAATTCTCTAAGAAGTGAGGAAATTTTTTTCCTTCTTAGACTATAATGTGCTTGAGAATGTAGCTAATCCCATTCTTGACTGTGACTGTCGAGAGATAGAGAGTAGTATCCAATGACTGGGACAATGCCCAGGAATTTCTTGTAGCACGTATTAGACAGTCCTTGGAGTGTGTGCACACATGTGTGTAAGAGTGTGCGTGTATTTGTGTTTCACAATGTCTATCTAGAGAGAAAGTTCATCTAGGACCTCCTAAAGACTTATAATACAATGCCTCCAGCTCTGAACTTTTGTGAAAATAGGTGTGATAATGACCAACAGAGAGGAGACTGCCAAGGTCTCTCCTATGTGCCTGTCCTCACTAAATGATTTGGACTTCAGAAAATTTATTATTTGTTGAACTAGGAGTAGCAGTGAGTATCTTCTAATAAAAACAGGATTAATATTTAAAGAAAATTTAAGAGAGGTGCTCTGTACCTGAGGGCAAGTGAGCCATGTTAGGAATTGGAGCTTTGTGAATGGTTGAGTTTATTACCAGGGAAAGTTGTACTCAGTGCCAGATTTTAACATTTACACTCCCACTTTCTAATCCCTCTGCCTCCCTAAAAATGTCCCAGCCCTTCACAATCTTGTTCTTCTCAGAAGGCAGTACAGGAGAGTGTGAGATGGAAGCAGTATGACCTGTTTTTACTCAGCCTCTTGACTGTGATTGTGGTGGGAGGAGTTACACAGTCAAGGGGACAATTTGCAGGAGTTGCTGGCAGTTACTAGCATGCCATACAAGGCGCACTGGATCCTGGGAAGTTGGAGAGAAAGCATTCAGTACTGCTAAGCAGCTTTCACATAACAACTCATCAGGTATAATTTTTTTCAAAAATCCATTTTCTGTCACCTAAGCTTAGAACTCACAGTTCATAGGTGAATTCAATTTTAAATTTGTGTATAGAAACTCTATAATGTATTATATTTCATGTAGAGTTTTATTTTTAACCTCATCTAAACCTCTATATTCATAGCCAATTTGTTTTAACATCCCTGCTGTTAGTAAACTCTCATTCAAAATCGATAAGCCAGTTCTTAACATAGATAAGACTCTAATGACTTGACTGTATAACTACAGTGAACCTCAGAGCTACCTCTAACTGAACCTACATTTGTTCATATACAAATGCATTTCTGTACAGTTCTTTCTAATCTTATATAATTGGATGAAGATGATATACAAGGGGGTATAATAAGATACCATATGAATATTGGGGAAACATTCATTCTTACATATATATGTACACATTTTTATTTAGTAATTGAAAAAGACAATGTTAAAAGAGTATTATATTACTTCATACAAATGATAAAACACAAATATAGTCTAGGAAGGAGGAAGGGTGAGAAGAGGAGGGGAGACGAAGGGTACAGGGCTACTGGTGAGATCTCACCTAATGTGTACAATGCAAGGGTACATTTCAAAATAACTAAGAGTAAATTTTAAATGTATTACCATAAAAAATAAATAAGTGAGGTGATGGCTATGTTAATTAATGTGATTGAAGCATTCCACATTGTATATCAAATCATCACATTTCACTCCATAAATGTGTACAATTATAATTTTAATTAATAATTAATAAAAATAAAAGACAATAAAATGAAGAAACAATAAAATGAATTTTGAAAAAAACAAAAAAAGAGTGTTGGGCTGGGCGAGGTGGCTCACATCTGTAATCCTAGCACTGTGAGAGGCTAAGGCGGGTGGATTTCTTGAGCTCAGGAGTTTATGAGCAGCCTGAGCAAGAGTGCGACCCCATCTCTAAAAAATAGCCAGGCATTGAGGTGTGGGCCTGTATTCCCAGCTACTTTGGAGGGTGAGGCAAGAGAATCATCTGAGCCCAAGAGTTTGAGGTTGCAGTGAGCCATAATGCTACACACTCTACCACGTCAGACAAAATGAAACTCTGTCTCAAGGGAAAAAAATAATTAAAATAAAATAAAATATAAAGATTGTTACATACTAGCACAACAGATTGAAAAATATATGATACAACAAAATGTGATTATGATTACTAATATTTGAAATACTAAACTGTGTTTTCATACTACCTAAAGAATGGTAAGGGCTGCCAAAGGTCATGGTCTAGAAAGTAATATTGCAGGACTGAAAATAAAAGTTTTCTCATTTCAGCGGGATATATTAATATTTTTATCACTATTTTTGTTTTACTACAACTGTCTGGGTTGGGATGTCATTTTATAAAATCTATAATCTGTTTGAGGCTTATCATTTTAATGTAATGTTTGATTTTATGCCAATTCACCACTTACAAAATTATTAGAATAAAAAATCAGTTGAATATGGCAAGTAGATCAGTTGAAACTCAAAGAATTAAGTTGAAATGTACTTTTTTCCAATAAAATAAAATAAACGTATATGAAATACAGCTTAAGTGATGGATTTTTAAAAATTCACTTTCTCTGAGTTTAAAATGATGTAACTGAAGTAGGCTCAGATCAGCAAGATGATGAGAACATGTTTAAAAAGTGGAGTAATGCAGAATAGAAGTCAATCAGCACTTAGGACTGATATAATTTACTCAGATACAGAGGTTAGCTTCAGCAAGTACAAGTGGGAGGATCAAGGTGTGGGTTCTACATTAAAAGGTTAGGCAAAAGCAAGAGGTTGAGTCAAGTGGCACAACAAAGTAAGAGCAAACCCCAGGCACTAAGGACATGCTAGAGAACACAATATGATGTTAATAGGAGCTAGGAGGGAGCATACAGTCTAGGCCTGTTCCAGAGTGAAGTGTGGGCTATGTGGAGTAACCAGGGAACTTAGGCAATGAGAGCATTTTCCAGGTGGGAGCCCAGTCATTGAACCACACCAATCATGCAAGAGAAAAATTATTTTACATGGTTATTTAAGTCTTGCCTCTAGTTAACTGAATCTTAGTTTTTAAAAGACAATGAAAATTCAGTTCTGAGTAGAGTTGCTGGTTATGGAATAAAATATTGAAGAGAATGGGAGAACATAAATGTGAAGAAGCCTAAAGGGTTAACATGAGGCCTGTAATTAAACCTCCTTTACTTAGTATGTGGAAACTACTGTAACAACTTATGTTTTCTGCTGTTAGCAATGATAAATATTTAAGAATGAAATAATATTCACTGAAGTGATAAAATATTCTTAAAAATAATCAATACAAACTCAATATGGAAGGTAATAATAGTGAACAAAATGCTCAGTTCACTTGAAATGTAATGAGTTCTACTTTGTAAAAATCTAAGACATAATATTCCAGGTGCTGTGAAGATAATAAAGATATAGAAAATCATACTCAGACGGGTGTGGTGGCTCACATCTGTAATCCTAACACTCTGGAGGCTAAGCTTGCTAGCTGGGGACCAACCTGAGCCAGTGTGAGACCTTCTCTAAAAAAACTAGTGAGGTGTTGCGGCAGGTGCCTCTAGTCCCAGCTACTTGGAAGGCTGAGGTAAGAGAATTGCTTAAGCCAAGAATTTGAGGTTGCTGTGAGCTATGATGCCACAACAGCACTCTACCAGGAGCAACAAAGTAAGACTCAGTTAAAAAAAAAAAAAAAAGAAAAAGAAAGAAAGAAATAAAAGAAAAAGAAAATTGTACCCCTTGAGAAATTTTAAGAAATACTTTGTACAAAATTAAAGTGCAGTAGTGGAAACCAGAATTCTTAAAAAGGGAAAATATCACATGAATCTCTAAACATATATACTTAAAATAACTACTAGTACAAAAGATATAATAAATTAAAATAAATAAGTTATTTAAAAATATGAATTTAGGAAATTCATAAAAAAGGAAAACTCGTTACATTCTTGGTTCTCTTCCAAGAACTTCCTGGCTCAAGTAGATTCCATAGCTCACATTCTCAAGGCTTAAAAACTCAAAGCAGATTCTAGTCCATAGAATACCTATATAAATAAGTAAAATGGTCTTTCTCAGGACATTTGGTTTAGGGAGATCATGCCTTAGTGTGAAAAAAGAGTGGTCTTCTCCCCTGTACCAATGCAGCCCATCCTGGGAGGGGAAGGAGCACACATACATGAGGCTAGTGTAGGGCAGCCTCGATTTCAGTTGTAACAAACTGCACAGCTTTTTACTGGTGCTGCTGAAGCAGGACTTTGGGTCTCACTCAACTCATGATATAAGTAAGCCCTTAAATTTGTATCCAATTTTATTTTTCAGAGAAAATAAACACCTTATTGGAAAGCTTCCAGGGGCAACTTTGTCTCCCAAGCACACACAAGTAACAGTGACTTTACTAGACAAATAAATGGAGGACAAAAACAGTAGACAAAGGATAAGGAATGAAGAACATAGAATAGTGGGATAATGCATTGGTAAATACAATAAATTCAGTATGTTTTAATTGATTAATAATGAAATATCAAAATTTAGATGACTAAAACTAAGAATGTGTGTGTCTAGCTTAGTGCCTGTAGCACAGTGGTTAGGCCACTGGCTGAGGCTGATGGGTTTGAACCTGGCCTGGGCCTGCTAAAAACAAAAAAATAACAAAAAAAATAGCTGGCATTGTGGTGGGCACTTGTAGTCCTAGCTACTTGGGAGGCAGATGCAAGAGAATCACTTAAGCCCAAAAGTTTAAGGTTGCTGTGAGCTGTGACACCACAGCACCCTACCAAGGACAACATAGTGGCACTCTGTCTCAAAAAAAAAAAAAAAAAAGAATGTGTGTGTCTGATTTTCTTACTAGAATTAATTATCTGAATAGCAAGTATGTTCTAATCATGTCTCTAGCCCTAAAAGCTAGTTTAGTGTCTGAAATGTAATAAATTATATTTGGTGACAAGTTTCAATAGATGGAAAGGTGATAGATGATAGATTAGATAGATAATAAACAGATAAATGATAGGTAGGTAGGTAGGTAGGTAGGTAGAGCAAGATTTATGCAGTGAAGTTTATGTCTTCCTTCTGGGGTAGGAGAAAGAGTTCAAGATATGTTTGATTTTTTGGTAGCAGAGTTAAAATTTAAGATACATATTTCAATCAAAAAAAAATTTCTAGCCAGGCACAGTGGCTCACATGTAAAATCCTAGCACTCTGGGAGTCAAGGTTTAAAGATATCTTAAGTTCAAGCATTTGAGATCCCTGAACGAGAATGATACCCGTCATCTACAAAGAATAGAGAAAATTAGTTGGGAGTTGTGGGGGGCACCTGTAGTCCCAGCTACTAGAGAGGCTGAGGCAGGAGGATCACCTGAACTCAGGAGTTAGAGGTTGTGAGGAGGAGGCAGAGTTAGAGGCTGATGTCATGGCACTCTAGCCTGGGGCGACAGAGATTCTGTCTCAAACAAACAAGTTCTACACATTTAACAGTATTTTGAAGCCCTGTGTTTTTGGAAAATTATGTTTTTTATTTAAGTTGATTGAGAACCAGTTTGCCATAAAATTAGATAACAGTTCTAGGTGTATAATGTAATCCTCATCGATATAAATTATACATTTTTCAACTTATTTTATTCCTCACTTAAAGAACATTTTGAGGGTTTACTATGTGTCACATACTATATTGACTCATGAAAGTCTTAAATCTGGTGAACTTGTCTCAGGAAGTTCTTAGACTTAGTGAATTTGAAAAATACATTCACCACTGAGAATACTATAACATTTATGCACATGATGTCATGTGAGGAGGGAGGACAGAAAGCTGCTATCTCATTAGGGCAGACAAAGAATATGGGGAAGAAGTTCTAAAAGAATCTGACACTCAAGTCAAATTTTGGCTTATAAGAAATTATTCAAATAAAGAAAAATATAGGGAGGAGGGCATTGCTGGATAACAAAATATGCTCACACAGCTTAAGAAGATTTTAACTCAGTTGATTATAATGGTTGGCCCAAAGGAGAGCTGGAATGGAAGCTCCTGAGCATAGGACTGGCACTTACCTCACCATATTCTGTGACACTTCAAGAACATTGGTGTTTATCCTGACACTAATTGAGAACTCATAAGAAGTTCTACAGTAAGGTCATATTATAATAAGATTACCTTTTTAAAATGTGGCCCTCGCAGTAGGGTAGAGAACAGATTGTAGGAATAGCAGACAGGAGGTATGGAGATACTAATTTAAGACAGTAATTCAGTTTATGGACTACTAGGTAGGAAAAGTTGAAAATATTTGAGAAAAGACTAAGGAAATAGAGGCAAATGGACTATTGGTTGTTTTGATGGGCATAATGTCATAGTTTCTGACTTGAATAAAAGGTTTTATTATAATTACATTCACAGAGCATAGAAATACATAAAAAAGAGTAGGCTTTAGTAGCACCTATGAAGTAAGATGATGAGTGTGAATTATGAGCTCAAAATACTTGGCAGATACCCATACTAAGATGCCCTGTGAATAGGTCTTTAACTCAAAATGATGTGGAGAAAATATGTCATCATCATGCGCATGAAAGTTGGAGTTGGAGATGAGTTTCCTTTCAGTCACCCAATGTGAAAACCTTTATAATTGGCTACAATTGCTTTCCATTTTCAGGTTTCATTCTTTAGTCCAAATTGTTCATCTGTATAATAACAAACTCTGAATTAATACTTATAATCAGAAGATGAGAGATGATGAGTAAGAGACACTGTTAGAGTCATTTAAATTCCAAAAATACATAGAGTGTACAATAACCCATGCCTGGAAAGGACTGGGATTTCAGCTTTAGGATACTACTTATGGGCACACCATTAGCCCTCACCAAAAACTACTTCTAAGAGTATGATTGCCCCACTGCGTTGACTCCTGCTGCTACTGTTATGGGCTTGACCTACGGTCCTCTTACAGCCCCATTGCCTGGTGACACATCCCTGAATTACCTGATTTTTTGCTTGTTATTGGTCTTTAGCCATTGGCTGATTCCCTTGATTCTGGGGTTGATATAATCAGAGTAGAAGAATGTGTGTCTCACCATCCATGCTTTTCGAGTCTCCAACATGTAACAGATGCCCAGGCCTTATAAAAAGTATCTTAGCAAGGTATCAAATAACTGAATGAATTGTTTATAATCAGACTGGTTTTGATAGTGTATAACTAAAACCAAAGCTCACATTTTTTGTCCAGTTACTAGTAGTTATGACAACAAACACTTTTACTGTCAAGCTAAGTTTTAATTAGTCTTAACTAAGAATTTCTTCTCTCAAACTTCCCAGATATTCCTATTACATACCTAGCAATCAGGCATTGGAACTAATGAGTTAAGTGTATCAAACCATATTATTTAACTAAAAAATTAGAAAAGAAACAGAATTTGAAAGAATGAAGGAATATAAACATGAAAAAAGAAAAGAAGACACACCCCCTGTATAAAAATCATGTCTATAATAAAATTAAGAAAGAAAATGTTTAGGAAAAAAGGAATTACAGAATAAAATCAAGGGGTGAGAGGTGAACAAGCAAGATAATAGTTAGAAGATGAAAAGGAGGAGAAAATTTGCATACTTTAATGTCACACAGTTGGTTTGATTTTTAACAGCAAAAGCAACCATTCTTCTATGACAGGTGAAAAACAAACTGGGTCAGCATTCCCCAGTAGATATCTCCCTTGATTTTATCTTCAAAGATAATTTCAAGTATTTTGCTTGGGGAAAAAATCATCCATTCCAATTTCAGTTCCCATTTTTGGAACATATTAACTCTGAGCATTTGAAATGGAAGTTTTACCTTATTACTTTTATCTTCTTATTTGTCAATCATAAGATAGTGTATTCAGTCTTTTACAAGTCATTTTTTCAGGTTGCATTCAAATAAACCAATGATCATTATGGTAAATAATCATGAAAGTAAATGGCCTAGATCTTTCTCCTTTTTTCTCTCACATAAAATAGAATTCAATATTGATTATTCTGGTATAGGAACATACTTTTAGGCCATGAATTATTTAGGGTATGCCAGTTCCTTTGGTAGCCATATGGAATAACATTTCCTCAGCCAGCATGATTTTCTTTCCATTTAGAGGGACTCATCTGTAATCTGTGATGCCTGGATTCATGCCTCTGCCGTGCCTGTGCTGAGGTCAACACACTCTAAAGAAAATGCATACTTTGTCTTTACTAAATGCAATGGACTTGGACAGGTATATACTGGAAAAATTTACTGGGAAAATATTCCCTTCCCTAGTTTTATAGTGAAGAATTAAATTATTTAGTACATAACAGAAGTGCTTGAGTGAACAATAATGCAAGGGTCATTAACAGGAAAACATAATCTGGAAGCATGATGTGAAGAATTTCTAACTGTCCCGAGGTGATTTGGAAATATGATACAAGCATGACTACTGAAAGCTTTGCAGATGGAAGGGCTGTTTATTTACTCCTCACCTCACTTCCAGATTTTCAATTAAGAGATTGTCCAGATACAGATTGTGTGTATGTCATTCATCCCAAGATGTTGTATACTAGACAGTGATTTATTAAAGTTAAACCTATTCCTTAATTCATGCCCATATTCTCACATATTTATATTTCCTGAAACAATTGAAAATAAATATAATACATTTGAGAATTTTACCATGCACAAGTGTTATAAGATCTTCTATTGGTTATTCACTATTTCTTATACACTAGTCCTCTTTTAGAGTTCTTGGGGGAATACTACAGACTTTGCATATTTTTGAGCTATTATCCACCCAAATACTAGCATTATTTTAACAAAAATTTCAATGTGTATTGTCTAAAGGGAGGGCCAATATTCAGGAAATGTAGTAGACTGTGACTACAAGCAGTGTTAGAACAAATGGAAAACAGAAAGGACCCTCTGTTATACTAATTCTGAAAGATGATACCATAGTTTAAGGATTGATAAGAACTCTAAAAATATCTTCTTGGGCCTTGGAGGTTTGGAGATGCCAAGGGATTGAAGAAACAATATAAATCCAACACGGACTGTTACCACATATTTGTAAGTCAGTGAAAACCAACTAAAAACCAAAGTTTGATTTACTTAAATAGTTAACAAAAATTTATTGCAAGAGATATATTTCACTGAATTTACAGTTTCAAGGAACATGGTACAAAACATAGTGCCATCAGCTTTGTCTAAACATTAAATAGGTGCAAATACACAAAGATTAAAAAAAAAAAACCCAAGAGCATACTTTACAACATAAGTTATATACTATAAATATATTTTATGTACATTTTACATACTCTTAAGACATCATTTTAATATACAGCATATATTATATTGATTTCCAAACTATTCAGTGCTTTAATAATATCATATATCAGTAACTGAAGAGCTTATTTGCATCGCTACATTTACAGTAAATGATTTCATACGAGGCCATATGTTGGCTAGTTTCCTTCCACCAGTGAAACAGCCAGTTACCCACTTAGATGAACACTTACGCATACAGCAATAGTTTTCACATGAGTATTTTCTTTCCCCTTTATGGTGGTGACTAGAAGAGGGGCTGTAGAGGGATGAATGTAGGGTGTGGGGAGAGCAAGGAAGGGAAGAGCGCATGGGGCAAGGGTGGGAAAGCCAGGTGGCTTGGATGAAGAACAGAAGCTGGAATGATGGGCATCTGAGGAGGAACAACGAAAGGCGGCTGGTTCCCAGGACATACCCGCGGTCCTACTGGTCCTACTGAGATCTGAGGTAAGGATGTTCTGGTGAGAGGGGGGACTTGGGAAAGAAACTGTTGGTGTGGCTGGAGCACTTTAAAGGTTCCTGCAGCCGCAGCGGCGGCTGCAGCTGCGGCGGCTGCGGCATGCTGCTGCAAAACAGTGTGATGGATAGTGGTCACAGAGGTAGAACAGAAGGGCTGCTGCAGAGGCAAAGGCTGGAGAGGTGTGCTGGGGGGTGGAAGGGCACCTGGAGGAAAGGTTAATTTGACCTTGTTGGCCAGCATGTTGGGCTGTATAAGATGCTGGTAGACCTCACATGGTAGAGTTTTGAATTTGTCATGGTTTTCTAGTGGGATCAACAATGCTTGTTCAGGTAAAGCTAATGGAGCCAGGATTTGCTCAGTTGTTACAAAGGTATGACCATTGACATGGGCTTCCTTGAATGGTACCGGTGGTTGTGTGTTAAGAATTCCTGAATTATAATGCAGCCACTCAGTGGATGCCTCATTCCTCTTTCCTTGTGGAAGGGCCTCAGCCAGTTCAAAATGGCAAAGGTGTGATTTCGGTGGTGACTGTCTAACCTCCCTTTCAATATTAGACACCTTGAAAGGAGTATGCTTTTCATGAAGATGTATATTCTCACTTTTTTCATTGTGATCAAGCAAGGTATTGTCAATTACTTCTTTTGCTGGGGCACTAGCTGTGGAGACAGATGTGGTGGGGCCATTGGAAACCTCTGACAATTCACCAGAATCAATAGCCATGACTAAATGTTCAGTCTCACTGTTGGTTTCAGAAGGAAGAGGATCACCAGGGTGCAAAGTCAGCGAGTTTTTTACTTGGTCTGTTTGTTCTGAGTTCCTATCAATATTTGCAACTTCTCGTGGCTTCATTTCTTCTTTCTTGTCTTCACTTGTTAACCCATCCAGGTGATTTAAGGGAGAATTTCTTTTCATGGAATAATCTGTGTTTTCTTTGAGTTCTACATTTTCAAATTCAGTGTGAAATCTGCTTCGTTTTCTCCTTCGTTTCTTTTTAGGCTTACAGGGAGTGACAGAAGCACTTGGTGGTCTCAAGATCTCTTCTGGTAAATAATTCTGTTGATGCAAACTGTCATCTGATGAATAAGAATATGAATGTTGCCTACGTTTTCGACAGAATCTTTCTGATTCGTTCATGAGAGAATTGTAGCCTCTTTTGACAGCCTGATTCTGATTCAGGCATTTCACGTCATTTTGAAGAACAAAGCATCTGTGATCCTGACTACAGCTCGACATTTTGGCTTTCCAACAACAGTAAGTTCTGGAGTATGTTAAGTTATGTTTCCCAGAATGTATCATTGTCGAATCTGATTGTCCACTTAAAAGTACTGTGTTTTTTTTACAGTGGTTTGTAGAACTGATAGCATTAATATTACCTTCAGTATTGCAGGTTTTATATATTTCTTCATTTTCACTTAACGACCCTGCTTTGGGCCTTTTATCAGGTAGCTGAAGTGAGTCTACCAATTGCTTTGCAGATAGACTCTGCTTTTCTGAAACTGGTACCAATGGATTTTTCCCTGTTGTATCAGTGTAACTATTGTTTGTTTCCATTCTGCAGTGAGTCTCTATTTCTTTGGTTTTCTCTCCACGATGATGCTGACATAGCTTTCTTCTTTTTTTCTTTCTTCTACTTTTATGGTACCAGTATTCATGAGTATCCTTCAACTTTATTTTGTTGTATTTCTCATCTAGAGAGTCCTGTTTTATTGGAGTTTTAGTAAAATTGTATTTTTCTGATTTTTTGATTCTGCGGGAAAGATTTTGAACCCTTTGACCCATATTCTCATTCTTTTCAGAATCACAACTATTGGAGAGAGCATCATCAGTCAAAGGAGACGTGACTTGGGTGTGTTCATTTCTGTTACCTCCAGGGAGTCCTGCGATAGACACCTCCTGGCCATCTGAAACTGGACTCTTGCAAATGTCTTCTTCTTTCTGCTGAGAATGGAGATCTTTTAAGGGCAGCTTAATTTTATCTAGATTATTGTCTACTTTGGTGGACTTGAAATCAAAACATAAAGGATTACAGCTATAGGAAATTGATGGTTCAGTAGTTGTGTAAACCAGCATTTCTGATGGCCACTGAAGAACTGTTGATCCATATTTGTTAAGTACAGGTACAAATGGCCTAAGTTGCCTTTTATATAAATCTGTTTTCTTATGTAAGGTTATATTATCCTGTTCGGTATTTGAAAGGGCCAGTGTCTCAGGACCATTTTTATTTTCGACTTGAGTTGCAGATGTGCGATCATCCTTAATATTTTCCTCTGCGTTAGCTTGCACAGAAACACAATCAGTAGGCATATCAAAACCTGTGGTTTTATTTCCTACCAGCTCAGAACTGTTACCATTCATAGGTATGTCTTCTTTAATAATATCTTGCGGTGGTATTTGATCTGCTCCTGGAACTGGATTTTGGCAATTATCTGCATCAGAAGATAAAGGGAGTTGAAGCTGGCAAAATGAAGATAATAATAATGTATCTTTTTCACTAGAGATGTCTTTTATCTCTTGAGTTTGAGCAGTATCTTTACCAGGGTACATTGTCTCTGGTGGATGAAAGAAGTTAGTTTTCTCCTCGGAACTCAAAAGCACATCTGTTGGTGAAGATAGCTGAAGATGACAAGCACCAGGGACAAATCTACTTTTTCTGCTAAATCCCTTTTCCACAGAGGCATCATCATTGTGTTCAGAGAAGGCTGCAGCTGAAGACTCCAGCTTCACGGCTGCTTTCTTTGGAAATGCAAAAGAAAAGCCGATTTTGTGTCTATGACTTCCCTGGGCTTGATCCCCAAGTTGACTATTTTTTTCTGTATAATTGTTTGGTTTTTCTGGATCTACAGCAACTGTTGTAACATCGTTAGTACTCTCTTCACTATGAATCAAAGTATATTTGAAATCCTGCTGGTTACTAACTGAATCCACAACTTTTTGGGAAATTTCATTACAATTTTCTCTCACAGTAACAGTTGTTGACTTGAACATGGGGCCACTTCCAGGAGCACTACAAAAAAGAAATTGAAATGTGTGTTAAATAGGGCACTTTTAAGAGAAAATAGGTAAATGCACCTTAGAAAAGTCATTAAAATGGTTTTTTCTCTAAGTTTTAAATCTTTGTAAGTGGATTACTTTCACATGGTGCACCTGCCTTCTGTGATATGATTTACTTATTAGTTATTTTGGGGATAACCTGGAGTGCTTGCATAGCTATTAACAGTAATCACTAGTATATTTCTGTTTTATCAAGCAGTGATTCCTGACCAAGCTTTTCTATCCCACATGGCCTTTTTAATGAAATGTGGAGCACTACACAATGCTCTAAGGTAAAATTACTTTTAATTCACAAATACTTGATATCATTGATGCAATATGGTAACTATAATGGAAGTAGGAAAAATTTAAAAAAAAAAAACCCTCACTCTTTACTTAAGAAAAGCTGAGAATTTGTCTGTGCAATTCCGCTCAACCCACTGAGAGTCTGCCTCAGCCCAGGTGGTGTACATTGCAATGGAAGCTAATGAAGAGACAGGACTAGCACAATGAGATGTTGGGTTTTTTTGAAATTGTTAGCGTCAATACTTAAAATTATACTGAAATTATGAATTATATTTTAATACATAGTAAATACAGGATAACAAATCATTTATTTAAGATGTAATTTATTTGGCAATCCAGTGCACCATAGTGAGTTCTAATTAAAAGAAGTATGCTGAAAAGCACATCAATACAAGAAATCCCTAAATCTTACGCTAACAATACCATGTGTGTAGAAATGTCCATGCTATTCTAAAAATTCAGACTTTTAGAAGTTATCAATGGACAAAATAAAGTTTTAGTAAAGAATTTATCTAACAATTAACACAATGTTCTGTTTCTTTCCTTTATTTGTTACCAAGCAACAACACCGTTTCCTGTTTACATAGCATTAGAAGCATACAATTAGTGACAAAAATGTGTATGTGTATGAAATATTTTCTCTGTATGGGGTATAACAATTTACCTATATTTCATTATAAACTCTAGCTCACTTAATATACTGTATTATAATTTACATTATTACATGCTTATAGAGCATTTAATTACATAGGTCCCATAGTATAAACTTTCACTTGTATGTGTATAATTTTTCATTTATAAATGTATGAATAAACATATCTGTCAAAATGACTGAATAGCAGTTATGTTTTTTTTTCCAAAATCATAAAAAATACTTTTTCCAAAAGTTCCATATGAATACATATAAATTTTATTTTGGCTTTTCCAAATTTGGCATCCATAACAATGTTTTGATATGTATGATACCTATAACATTTTTCAGTATAACATGGGTTTTCTAAAAAAAAAAAAGCTTTGTTGTATAAAATAGTAAGAGAGGTCTTATTATTCACTGGGGAAACAAAGGACACTTTAGAAGATAGTACTCTTTTAATCAATCACATTGCCTTTCTGTGAATTGTAAAGCATGAATTCCAACACTGTTCACATCCACATCTGTTCACTGTTAGAAGCAGGTCAAAGTTTAAGAGCTGTGAACTTTTAACAGTCCAGTTAGAGTTTATTCACAGTGACACTAATTTTGATGAGCTTCTCAAATGCATGGCATCTTTTTCACTTTTTATCTTAAAGAAAATGTAAATGCACGTTATCTAAATTTTCATTTAGAACAGTAATTTTCTCTTAAAACTCCTTTGGTAAAAATATCATGATATAGTGACTTGCTCTTTTCTTCAGTCAACTGTTTTGATTTCACTAAGAAACGGGATAGTTTCCAACTCAGATAGCTTAACATAACATGAAATTTATTTTTTTACAAACTAAAATTATAGTAATTTTGGCTTTTTATTGAAATGTGCAGTAAACAGGTGTTTGCATAAAATTTAAATTCAAATTACTATTTACAGCTTACAGAAGGCCATGAAAACATGTGTGCTTTATTCTGAGTACAGAAATAGTCAGACTCTCAGTGGGTTGTGCCCTTTATTTCTAATTCCCCCTCCTCTTCTTCTGGTCATGTTTTAAGAACACACAGCATTTAATTGCGCACTCACCACACCGCTTCCTTCCTTAGCTCGGCCAGCTTGTGCAGGCGCTGCAGTGCCTTTTCCTGTTTTCTTTCATCTTTCCTGGATTTAGATGCTACATTTCGAGCAAACTCCCTTTGTTTCAGTTCTTTGAGCCTCTATTGAAAACATATAAAGAATGATCAGTTTTTAAATTTTATTGTTGTCGAAATTTTCCAATACATCATCACATGGAAAACACAATATTCATGACAATCCACTTCCAACAAAAGTATTTTCTTGAATGTTGGCTTGTGAAAATGCCAAACCATATTCTTACATTCTAGTAAAAACATTTATCTATGCCATAGGTGAATTAAATTGAAAAATTTCATCTCTTCTTATTGATTATTGGCCAGGTAAGTTTTTCATCCTGATTACAAAGTGTTAGTCTTTTAAAGCCTTATATTTTGATGTATTCTGTAAGAAAATTCTTGTAAAGCCTTATATTTGATGTATTCTGTAAGAGAACGTTATCTGGTCCTTTTCATATTTTCTAAAATATAAAATAAGAAATATGTCTTATATTAATCCGTAAGGCAAATGCTCTCTAGTGATGTGATTTGAAATAATCCCTTCTCTCAAGAAGCAGTCACATTTCCCAAACAATTCAAGATCTTGGAAGAAAATTCATTTTGTTTTTCTGTAAATTCTTACTACATTGAACATTGTTTTTAATCTGTGTTAAAGAAGCCATTTTAGGGGTTGACAGCCAGAAAAGAAGCAGGTCAGCATGAATAGAGTTAACAAATAACAATACAAGTGATATGACTTTTGAAACACCAAAGTGGATTCTTGCCCCAAGTAACTTCATTATGGCCTTTTATAAAAAGTGTGTAGTTATTAAAAAATACTTAAAGTAGTACTTTTTTCTGACGTTTCATGTTGTTATATGATTGTATTATTTCTGAATCTTAGAAGAGTATTGTAAGAGAATGAGATGCATGAAGGTTTCCAACCACGTTGTCTTTTATTTTTCATATTGCATGGCTGGCTACTTTCTACACATCCATCCTAAATAAGTCGCATATTAACAAAATGATTGAGTAAAGTTTTAATAAATGTCTTATGTTGATACAGGAGCTCAGAACAATATCTAGTATTTAAAATGCCTGCTTAATATGTGTTTGTTTTATTATTGTATGAATCACTTAAATTCCTCCAAATTAGAAAATTTCTATCTACATTAAAAAACGTTAGTCATTCTTATTAAGTAATATTCTACTCCTGATGACCCTGAATTGTATATCTTAATTTTATCTATATAGCACCAGGCACTTAAGCTACGTGTAAATATATAAATGTAAATATAACATTTACATGGGATAAGCTTCAAATGATCTCTAATATTTTAACCGATGGGATTTGTAGAAGATGTGCTTTTATGTATATATTGTATTGATACCTATATATTTCTAGCTATCAATAGCTGTGTAATTCTAGAATATTTTTTAAAATTATAGAAAAGATATTTTGAGGATTCTCATTTGCATTAACTTATTTGTTCGGAGTTTTTATAAAGTAGAATTTAGACTGTATAAAACATAGAGCATGTCAGAAATATCTAAAGAGTATCAACATCTCATAGAAAGTATGACTTTGATATTGTTACTTTACTATAACTATATAAAGTAGCTACAATTTTATAATTGCCACCCACGGGCATGAGAGGAGGACCTCTCCCAACCCAACGCAAGGAGGGCGATGGTGGGAAATTGAGAAATGAAGCCAGAGAGGTGAAGAAACACAGGAGACACAGATAGGATGGCATTGGGAGGGCTGACACAGCTGATGACTGCAGCCAGCCCCTCAACTGTGGAAACAGCTTTAATTACACTGTATCTTAACGAGATTGCATAAATCTTAGCACATAGGGTAGAGATCAACCTTAAAGATGAAGAACTGTGCTTGTCAATAAACTACGCATGGACTACGTGACTTCTGGCAGGTGGAAAGAATATTGTTAAAGGAGGAGAATGGCTGGAGGTCAATCCCTGAGCATTCCATAGGCTGTGGAGGCCCTGCCAGCCACAGCCCACTCCCTGCATATAGTATTATACTAAATTATTTGATTATCTTAAACAACAGGTATAGAATTACAGTACAATAGGTCTAAGAGAGTTTTACACTTAAATTTCATGTATACATAACCATGGTCATTTCTATTTCTAAAAAATTAAAGTAGTACTCAGTCAACAGAGAACTGTTAAGCAATAGCAATAGTCTTTATTAAGGGGTTGAGTTTTTTTTTTAAATTAAAGGAAATGACTTTACCTTCATAGTGTGTGCCTGTGTGTGAGTCTGTGAGTGTATACGGGGGCAAGTGTGTGTGAATGTTTATGTACCATTTGCAGAAATTAGGAGAGAACATGCACAGGAGGAGATAGTAACAATAATTTGTTGATGTATTCTTATAGTTCCATGTAAGGATAGATAATGTTCCCAAAGACTCCCAAGTAAAAGTGACAACTATTTTAGATCTCTTGAAGAGTACAAAGAGCTACCCAGAAGAAGAAATATTGGATGTTGGGGGTGAGAGGATATATCAGGGAACATAAACCATTTTATACAAACAGAAATAGGAGCTTGTATCTTCTAAGACATGTATGTAGACAATTATGGCTAGAGCATAGTGTATATGTGGAAAGACTGAGAACTGATGTATTATAGGTCAGAACCAAATTACAAAAGACCCTATCTATCATATGTTTCTATCATATCTCCTTCACGGGGAAATACTGTCTGCTATTTTGAGAAAGAATCATTCAATCAAGAGGGGTAACTGGTTTGGGTGCTAAGAGGACAGTTAAGTGAGAATTTCAAAGGAAATAGAACTTAAGTTTTCTAAAATAAATATGTAAAATAATGAAAGTATCAAGTGAAATAAAGCAAAAAGCAATGTTTTAATACCAAAGAAAGTGCTAATTATCATAGTATTTTTGCTTGTTATTTATAAATAGTTTTATTCTAATAAATACAGATAATTTGTTTCCTACTAGTTCTTCTGGGAAGCTGCAGGCAACAAACAAGAAAGATCAACTTTATTATTTTTAATAAAAGCTTCAGCATAGAAGTTCATTTCTGTTATATATTATAGATAAACACATGTATATATTATAATAAATAAAACATATGTAATAATAGGGCTTAGATTTCATTACTAAGATAAAAGCACAGTGTTTCCAATGAAAAGCAAAGCTTTTCTTTTCTTAATAAAGTATATGAAATGTCAGGACTTTCACCATTCACTGTTTGATATTAACCATTATGATTTGGATTAATCCAGTTTTATTGACATAATAGTTGAAAATCAAAGAGTCATTCAAATTATTATTTAAATGCTAATAGTGTTGTGTTATTTGTAATAAAAGTGACTGATGGACATGACTGGAATCATCCCCTAAATGCTGATTTAGAGAACTGTGCTTATTTAAACTATAAATGTCTCATATTGTAGAGATTGTTCGAAGCACCAAGCTACATCCACATGTTCCTTCTCATCTTAATTATGCACATATACTTACCTTAGTGGTGGACTTTCTGATATCAAGGTAAAGTAGCTTATCTAATATTTTGATGATATTCAACTGCAGAGCTTAGACTCTTGATCAAGTATTTTTTAGAGTTTTGTGGCTGGAATTTACTAGTTTTTTGGGGGGGGAGGCAGGGCTGAGTTTGAACCCACTACCTCCGGCATATAGGGCCAGTGCCCTACTCCTTTGAGCCACAGGTGCCGCCCAGAATTTACTAGTTTTAATATATTTTCTTATATTTTTCTGCAGCAAAAATAAAGTTCTAAATCATATTTTAGATCTAATAATTTTGAGAGGTAAATAATAGTAATCAAGTATGGCTGTACCTGAGTAGATGACATTTCAGTCAATGATATACCCATATTCATGTACAGCTGTGGCCTCATAAAATAATGGAGTTGAAAATTCCTATGGCCTAGTACTATAGTAAACAGGAAGTGGTGCATTATTTGGTAGCAGATAAAGGAATGGAACCATACATTGTACGTTTTTAGATACAGAAATTCTCAACTAAAATTTTATTTTGTCCATTTATGACTATGAAAGTCTCAGTTTTTAGAATAGCATGGAAATTTCTACATACAAGACACTATTAGCATAAGATTAAGGGATTCTTACATTTGTGTGCTTTTCAATATAGTTCTTTTAATTAGAACTCACTATGGCACACTGTAATATATTCAACATGATTCACAGGTTTGTAGCTGGGGAGCAACAGGCACCATCTTATAGCCTAGGTGTATAGTAAACTATAACTTCTATGTTTGTATAATTATGTCTGGACAATGACAAAATTCTGACAGATATCTCAGAATGTACCACAGGTGTTATGTGGTACATAACCGGAATCTTTTGAGAATGCCAAATGGAAAAAATAAAACCTAAATTTCACACAAATACATATACAAGGTATATCTCGGAGGCTTATGGAAATATGCAGGATCAATGACATTTTAAAAACTTCCTCAACAATTTCCTGAAAATTAAAGAAATACTTAGCAATAATTTTTAAGACAGTAGTGGCAGCAGTCATCGAGGATTAGAAAATAAGAAGACTTTTAGGACAGTGCCTGTGGCTCAGTGAGTAGGGCGCTGGTCCCATATACCCAAGGTGGCAGGTTCAAACTCCACTCCAGCCAAACTGCAACAAAAAATAACCGGGCATTGTGGTGGGCACCTGTAGTCCTAGCTACTCGGGAAGCTGAGGCAAGAGAATTACCAACGCCCATGAGTTGGAGGTTTCTGTGAGCTGTGTGATGCCACCATGGCACTCTATCGAGGGGAGATAAAGTGAGACTCTGTTTCTACAAAAAATAAAAAAAAGAAAGAAAGAAAATTAGAAGACTTTTAAATGTAATTTCTGGTAGGATGGGGTATAGCTATCTACTTAAAACATGAAGTACAAGGATGTGCAATTCAATATATGCTTTGAAAATATGCAAATAACAAATGGTAAAACGTAAAGAATATTCTTTGGTTTAAGAGTTTACAAACAGGCTCAGCGCCTGTAGCTCAGTGGCTAGGGCGCCAGCCACATACACTGGAACTGGTGGATTGGAACTTAGCCCAGGGTTGCCAAACAACAATGACAACCATAACCAAAAAAGTAGCTGGTCATTGTGGTGGGCACTTGTAGTCCCAGCTACTTGGGAGGCTGAGGCAAGAGAATTGCTTAAGTCTAAGAGTTTGCAATTGCTATGAACTGTGACGCCACAGCACTTTACCCAGGGCAACATGAAATTCTGTCTTGAAAAAAAAAAATAACAAACAGTAAATTATTTCTAATGCTTGCACTTCATCCAAGGGATGCCAGGCTGGTTTAACATATGCAAATCAATAAATGTAATTCACCATATAAATAGAAGCAAAACAAAGACCCATATGAGCCTCTCAATAGATGCAGAAAAAGCATTTGATGAAAGTCAGCATCCTTTTCAACAAGAACATTATAGAAAATAGACATGAATGACACATTTCTTAAGCTGACTGAAACCATCTGTAACAAACCCACAGCTAACATCATACTGAATGGAGTAAAACTCAGAACTGGAACCAGACAAGGATGTCCACTATCACCACTGCTATTCATCATAGTTCTCATAGTCAATACAATCAAGGAAGAGAGGGATAAAAAGGCATCCAAATGGGGTCAAACTCTCACTCTTCACTGATTATTTGATCTTATACTTAGAAAGCCCCAGAAAGTCAACCACAAGATTGCTAGAAGTGATTAAGAAATACAGTAACTTCTCAGGGTATTAAATCATGTTCACAATCAGTAACCTCTGTATATAGCAATAACAGCCAAGTTGAGAAACAAATCAAGGGCACAATTCTGTTTACAGTAGCTTCAAAGAAATGAAATACTTAGGAATATACTTAAACAAAAGAGGTGAGGGATCTTTAAAAAGAGAATTATGAAAACCTAAGAAACGAAATAGCAGAAGACATTAACAAATGGAAGAATGTACTATGTTCGTGGCTGGGAAGAATCAATATTGTTAAAATGTCTATTCCAGCCAAAGCAATCTACATATTCAATGCAATCCCCATTAAAATACCAACATCATACTTCAAAGAACTGGAAAAAATAGTACTTCATTTTGTATGGAACCAGAAATATCTTGGTATAGCCATGGCTATTCTTAGTAATAAAAACAAAGCTGGAGGCCTCACTCTACCTGACTTCAGGTTATACTGCAAGTCCACAGTGATCAAAATAATATGGTACTGGCACAAAAACAGAGATATAGACATATGGAACAGAGTGTAAAGCCAAGAGATGAAACTAATCCCTAGTTGCCATCTGATTTTTGATAAACCAAACAAAAGCATACAGTGGGGATAAGAATCCCTATTCCAGAAATGATGCTGGGAGAACATCTTAAACACATGTAAAAGACTGAAATTCAACCCACACCTTTTCACTACTTTCAAAAATTGACTCAAGATGGATAAAAGATGTAAATCTAAGATATAAAAAGATTAAAATCTTAGGAGAAAGTATGGGTAAAACTCTTGGACTAGGGAAAGATTTTATGAAGAAAACTTCAGCAGCCACCACAACAAATGGGACCAAAATAAACTGAAAAGCTTCTGCACAGCTAAGGACACAACAAGTAAAGCAAAAACAACTTCAGATTGGGAAAAGATATTTGGAGTGTATGAATCGGACAAAGGCTTGACAACTTGAAACTATAGAGAACTCAAGTTAATCAACAACAACAAAAAAGCAAACAATCCCATATAACAGTGGGCAAGAGAGATGAACAGAACCTGTGATGAAGACAGAAGAATGGCTAACAAATGTTTGAAAAAATGCTCATAATCCCTGATCATCAGAGAAATGCAAATCAAAACCATCCTGAGATATCACCTAACCCCAGTGAGAGCAGCTCACATCACAAAGTCTCAAAGCTGCAGATGCTGGTGTGATGTGGACAGAAGGGAACACTTTTACACTGCTGGTGGGACTGCAAACTAATACAACCTGTTTGCAAGGAAGTCTGGAGAATCCTCAAAGAACTCAAATTAGACCTCGCATTTGATCCTGCAATCCTACTACTAGCTATCTACCCAAAAGAAAACAAATCATTTTTCATACAGACATTTTCACTAGATTGTTTATCAGAGCTCAGTTTACAATTGCCAAGATGTTGAAATAACCTACATACTCATCAACCCACGAATAGATCAACAACTTGTGGTGTATGTATATCATGAAATACTATTCAGCCATAAGAATGATGGAGAGTTTACATCTTTTGTATTAACTTGGATAGAGTCAAAAGACATTCTTCTTAATGTAATGTATCTCAAGAATGGAGGAGCAAGAATCCAATGTACTCAATAGTAATAATATGAAGTCAGCAGATTGTTTAATACATGCCCACATAAGAGAAAAACTCAAATCATTTCAATGTGATGGGTGGAGAAACTATAGAGTGTGAAGGGAGGGGCAGGATGGAGACAGGTGGGCTCCCACCTAATGAGCATAATGTTAACCTCTTGGGGTGAGGCACAATAATAAGAGGGACTCTACCAACAAGTGCAAACACTGTAACTTCATTTTTTGTACCATGGAATTAACCTGAAACAATAATAAAATTTCTGCTTTTTCAAATGAAATTTTTTTCCCAGATAAGAAATATATAGTAAAACATTGAATATATTAGTTACAAGTCATAATAGATAGCAAAACATACTCTGGATGAAATGAAGCAGAGTGTGCCACAGGAGATGTGAGAGGGGAGGGACAGCAATTTCAAATAGAGTGATTAAACCAGTTGCGGTATTATCTTTTTAATTTCTGTGTAAATACTTACCACAAATTTAGCAGCTTAAAAAACATACATTTATTATCTCTTGGTTCCATGCATCTGTATCTCTCAGTATTTTTCCCAGTCCTTTGGTAGATAAGGTTCTCTTTTTTTTTCCTCAAGACAGAGACAGAATCTCACTGTGTCACCCTCAGTAAAGTGCTGTGGCATCACAGCTCACAGCAATCTCCAACTCTTGAGCTTAAGCAGTTAAGCTGAATTCTCATCTGGAGTTTTGTCTGGGGGAAAAGTCCTCTTCCAAACTCCCTAAGGTTATTGGAAAAATTCCTTCCTCTATGGTTGTAAGACTGAGAGCCCAGGTTTTCTAGAGCTTCCATCCAGGGACACTCTCATAGACTAGAGGCTGCTAGCAGTTGTTTGCCCCGAGGAGTTGGAGTTTTCATAAGCCCCTTTAAACATGATAGTTTCTTCAAAGTCAGCAAGAAAGAGTTTCTCCATTTTGTTCAGATGGAGTTTATAAAACATAAAGTATAAAAAATAAACTAATCAATGAGTGGCTAGTCACTTTTTAATATTTTATTCTGTAGAAAGAAGTAACAGGTTTTTCTGTATTCAAGGGCATTATTCACTGAGAATCACCTTGAAGTATGTCTACCATAGAAGTAGACATTGAGATGACATTTGAGCAAAACTCATAGGAGAAGAAGCCATAGGAGATTAGCCACAAGAAATATCAAGAAAAACTCTTGAAGCAGAGAGAGCAAACAGCCTTAGTTAAAGTAACAGTGAGTTGCAGTCATTTTTGTTTTGACCACTGCTCCTAGTTGGATGATAATTCTGATGTTCCTTAACTGTAAGTTTAAAAAGGATGAAAAAAAAGAGTTATCTGAATCAATACACAAGAATTATCTGAATCCTATGCAAGTGATATATGACAGAAGAAGAGAAAACTCAATTCTGGTTTACAGATGGTACTGAATTGTGTAGGCACCACTTGAGAGCAGAGACCTGCAACACCACATCCCCTATCTGGGATGTTCCTAAAGGGTGGTGATGAATAGAAATCTTCCCAATGGGAAAAATCTCGAGCAATGGACCCAGTTATTCCCAGATATAAAATTATATGCCAATTCATGAATTGTGGTCAATGAGTTGACTCATGGCTAGGAATTTGGAAGGGCCATGATTAGAAAATTGATAACAGGGATGTCTGGGTGTGTGGATAGACTTCTGTGAATGAGCCAAAACCAGGAAGATATTTGTGTTCCATTCAAATGCTCACCAAAAGATCACCTTATCAGAGGGGGACTTTAATAAATAGTTGGATAGAATGACATGTTCTTTATATATCATTCAGCCTTTTTTTCTCAGCCACTCTTATAATTTTCCAATGAGTTCATGAAAAAAGTGGCCATGGTGGCAAGCATGAAGGTTATGCGCTGATTTGGCCAATAGACTTCCTGTTTGCAAAGCCAGCCTCACTACTGCTACTGGTGAGTGCCCCGTATGTCGGCAACAGAGACCAACATTGACCTGGATATAGTACCATTCCTGGGATGATCAACCAGCTGCCTCATGGCAGGTTGATTACACTGGACAGCTTCCATGAAAGGGGCAGCACTTTGTTCTTCCTGCCCTACATTCTTACTCTGGATACATATGTGCTCTCCCTGCACCTGGTGCTTCTCACAAAACGCAATCCGTGGACTGACTGAAGGCCTTATCCATAATGATGGTGTTCCTCACAGCTTAATCTAATCAAGGAACTCATCTCACAGCAAATGAAGTGTAACAATGGGCCCATGCTCATGGGATTAACTAGTTTTACCATGTATTCCACTGCTCTAAAGAAGCTCATTTAATAGAATGTAGAAGAGTTTTTGAAAATTCCTTTCAGGGCTGGGGTAATGTCCTCCAGAAGGCTGTATATGTTCTGAATCAGCATCCAAAATAAGATGCTGTTTCTTCCATAGCCAAGAGTAATGGTTCCAGGAATCAAAGGTGAACATGGGGGCGGCACCACTCTTGCTTACCCCTATTGATCTACTAGCAAAATTTTTGTTTCTTTTTCATGCATACTTATGCTCTATTGGCTCAGAATTCTTAATTCTTAAGAAACAGCAATGTCTGTATCCTCTTCTGGGGAAAAGGCTAGTGTGGTTTTGATTGTATGCAGGATAGCTGTATCATGTTAGACAGAGTGTAACCTCATTATTGCATTTATTTAGAGACTAAATATGGTTTAAAGAGGTGCTAAATTTATAGTAGGTGAACTTGTGATGCTTAATTGTATATATCAATTTGTCTAGGCTACAGTATCCAGCTATTTGGTCAGACATCTGCCTAAATTTCACTGAGAAGATACTTTTTATATAGGATTAACGTTTAAATCTGTAGACAATGAATAAAGTAAATCATTCTCTGTAGCATGAGTGAGCCTCATTCAAACAACTGAATCATAGCAGAAATAAAAAAGATATTAATTTCATACCAGCTAAGCATTGAACAGATTACCTATGTAGTTTGGGAGAAGCCAGCTTTGTTTGAGGATTTTTTTTTGTTTTTTTTACAGTTGAATGTAGTCTTATGTATTCACTTACTAGATGTATGACTGGATAATTCTCTTTATATTTGTAGACCTCTATCTTTTCCAAAGAGTGCTTAAGTTCCACCCATTTTTTTACATCGCAAAGGCTATGCTTCAGATATCAACATATAAGATGAAGTAGGTCAGTATTACATAAATAAAAATGTAGGATAATAATAAGAATTACCCTGTAAAGTGTTTCCCCTACTACAAGTAAATTCATTACTCTTTTGTTTCAGTATTTCTGTCTTTGGTTTCATATTTCTTAGTAAGTTAACATATTATCCACTATTGCTGTTTCCACAATTTTAAACTTCCTTTGAGTTGTTTCCATCATGAAGTATTTTTAACAGCCTTTGAAAAATGTAAGTATGCTTTTTTACCTGATAGGGAAGCAATATCATCAAAGAATTATAACTCAATCACCATTGCTATTTCCTAAATCAATTTAGCTGTCTTGAATGACACTATGCAGTGGGTTCTATTAGAATGTTAGCAAATATTTTTCTTTAGAGAAGGTTAAGACATTCTAGCGGATGGTATCACACTTTAATGTGTAATTTCCTTCTAGTCATTATTTAATCAATGGCATTATGCTGAGTGAAGCTGTGGAGGGTTCCTTTTAAAATTTCTTTTCCCATTACTATCATGAATGTGTATCATTTGGACTTTTCTCATGGCAGCTTTAAAAGCATCTAATCTCTTAATGGCATATCAGATCTGAACAATATCTTTCTCCAAGGCCTCTCATTCTTTAAATTCCATTAACTCAAGTTTCTCTTTGTGAAGAAAATCTCATCCTAGTTCTAATACAAAAGTCTTTGCAATTGGTGTGTGGATGTCTAAAACTGATTTTCTGACCATTCAGTTCATTTTCTTAAGTGCTGGATCAGAAGTGTCTTGTGCATTATAAGTGCTCATGAATGCTGTCAAATTGAATTTGCACAGAATGTCTGTGGTTAACTTCTTCAGAAAATAGGGGGCTTTGAAAGTTTGCTAACAAAAATCTTTGATAGTATAGTGAGAGTAACAGAAACTCAAGTGTACGAGATACTGACAATATTATTTTAAAAAGTTCATGAACAACATGAACGGTCAATAACTGAAGAATAGTTAAGAGTTGTGGCTCAACTTTACAAGAATATAAAATGTAACTATTGGCAGTTGAAAATCAAAAAATATTTAGAATATTTTGGATTAAAATGTTATTTTTTTAAATGCCAATATTTTCAAATTTAGCCAAAAGTATCTGTAGCTATAGAAGTACAGTAAAAATGCCAGAAAATATATAAGATATTGATCATATTTCTCACTGTAAGGCAAAATCAGAATAATTTTACTTTTATTTTCCACCATATGTTATTTCCCATTATTTTTCTTATTAGCATATATTCCTTAGATAATAATTTCTTAAATTTAAATTTGAAATACAAAAATGAGCTGTATTTTGAAACTGCAAGAAAAATTATGGGCCATGCACAGTGATATGCATGTTTGTTATCCTAGCATTATGGGAGGCCAAGCTAAGAGGAAGAATTAAGGCCAGGAGTTCAAGAATAGCCTGAACAAAAGCAAGATCTTGGGTGGCGCCTGTGCCTCAGAGGAGTAGGGCACCAGACCCATATGCTGGAGATGGTGGGTTCAAACCCAGCCCCGGCCAAAAACTGCAAAAAAAAAAAAGCAAGACCTTCTCTCTAGAAAAAATAAAAAATACACTGGACATGGTGGCACATGCCTTTAAACCCAGCTACTCAGGAAGCCAAGGCAGAAGAATTGCTTGAGCTCAGGGGTTTGAGGTTGCAAGGAGGTATGATGATACCACTGCACTCTGTCTCAAAAAAAATATATATATATATATATGTGTGTGTGTATAGATCTTCCAATTATATCATATTTATGGTCTAATAAATACCTAGATTATTCCAAATACAGTAGAACCTCTATAAGTGAGCACTTATCTGTACTGACCTTCTCCTTAGGTTGACCTAATTTTCATAAAGTAGACTTGAACCTTATGCACATATCAGTAAAGTAGTCCAAGTTCCTTTGTTGATAACCTCTGTATGTTGACCAATTTGTTACAGTCCCTTGAGGTTGTCAACTTACTGAGGTAACTCTAACTCTATGAACATTCTCAAGTTAATCAACATATAAAATAATATGGATAAAATAAATTTGGTGAATTTTTATTCATGTGATTTTAAAGCACATTAAATCTATGTGGATTGGTTAACATTTTAATCATTTCCTTGGTATAGTGGGGAGATAATATATAGACCCAGTAGTAGTAGTATTCTGTGGGAAATGCAGTATTGTACTATACAAATATAAATATATCTTTTCAATCTCCTTATGTTTTTTTCTCTTGCAAAAATGCCTGTGTATATAAAGTTATAAGTAATTTATCACTTAATTGTGGGTAAGGATAAAAATTGTGGGTAAGAGGATAGAAAATATTTTCCCCTTCTTTATAGAGAAATATAAATTTGGTACAATGTTAGATCTACGTTTCTCAGATATCTAATAAAGGTGGAATATTAATTGTGTTATTAGGAAATGTCACTTGTGATTGCAAATAATTTCACATTTTATTTCAAGAATATGTGAAGTAGGGACAGATTAAGACTTTCCTAAAGGCAAACTAGATTTGTCTCTTGCCAGAACCATGGAAGTTAAACCCACAAAGCCTCTTACAAGAGATATTATTTTCTTTTGTGAAATGTGGCAACTAAGCCACAAAGGCTTCCACATCTACTCGTGTGATATCATCCCTATATTGTAACTTGGAATGTCAAAAGAGAGTTCAAAATAGGTTGTGGGAATATGAGGACTCTTATTAGAAAAAATATGAAGTGCTAGCATGTATCCTTCTAAGTGAATCTAATCCTGAGAAATCATTTAAAAATGTATGTGTAATAGAATGAGCCAGGCCAAGGTGAGCTGCATCTTTTAGGCACTCAGCTCTTGGGCTTAAATGATTCTCTTGCCTCAGCCTCCCAAGTAGCTGGGACCACAGGCGCCCACCACAACACCCGGGTATTTTTTGTTGCAGTTTGGCTGGAGCCAGGTTCAAACCCACCACCCTCAGTATATGGGGCTACTACCCCACTCACTGAGCCACAGGCACCACCCACTCTCAAAGTGGTTTTGATTTGCATTTCTCTGATGATTAAGGATGATAAGCATTTTTTCATATGTCTGTAGGCCATGCACCTATCTTCTTCAGAGAAATTTCTCTTCAAGTCCCTTGCCCACCCTGAGATGGGATCACTTGTTCTTTTCTTGCTAATATGTTTGAGTTATCTGTGGATTCTGGTTATTAAACCTTTGTCAGAGACATAACCTGCAAATATCTTCTCCCATTCTGAGGGCTGTCTGCTTGCTTTATATACTGTGTTCTTGGTTGTGCAGAAGCTTTTTAGTTTGATCAGATCCCAGTAATGTATTTTTGATGTTGCTTCAATTGCTTGGGGCGTCCTCATCATAAAATATTCTCCTAGGCCAATTTCTTCAAGTATTTTCCCTGCACTTTCTTCTAGTATTTTTATAGTTTCATGTCTTAAGTTTAAAGTTTTTATCTACTGAGAGTCTATCTTTGTTAATGGTGAAAGGTGTGAGTGCAATTTCAGTCTTCTAGAGGTCACCAGCCAGTTCACCCAGCACCATTTGTTAAATAGGGAGTCTTTTCCATGCTGAATGTTTTTGATTGGCTTATCAAAGATCAAATAACAGTAAGTAGCTGTGTTCATCTCTTGGTTCTCTATTCTGTTCCATACAGGATGGGTGGAGGGAGGGTAATTGATGGGACCACACCTATGGTGCATTTTATAAGGGTACATGTAAATCTACTAAGTGTAGAATATAAATGTCTTAACACAATAACTAAGATAATGAGGTGAAGACTATGTTAACCAGTTTGATGAAAGTATTTGAAATTGTATATAAAACCAGCACATTGTACCCCATAATTGCTTTAATATACACAGCTATGATTTAATAAAAAAAATAAATAAAATAAAAAATAATAAAATAAATGGTTAGAGGAAATAGTCCAGGAATGTGATGATGCTGGGAATCTAAAGCCCCACAGCCACATTAGGAGTAAAGGTAAACATCTTTGCAAATGTTTAGTGACTACTACTGAGTGACCTCAGTGGAAATGGAAGAATAGGGAATGTCAATGCATGTTTCCTCCATGGAAACACTGAAAAAATAGCCAAAAATTGTCAGAATCAACTTTGTCAAAAATCTAAAAAATAGTTAAAGATTTACAGCAGCCAAGTTATTACTGAATCAATAAAAAGATGACAAATACAGTAAGAGAGTTTTATGAGACTTTCATTTACACTTGTCCTAATATCCTACCTCAAAAAAGAAAAGAAACTGTCAACCAAGAATACTATATCCGACAAAATTATCCTTCCTAAATAAATAGGTAATTGTGACATTCCCAGATAAATAAAAGCCAAGGAAGTTGTTGCTAGTAGGCTTCTCCTATAAAAGACACCAGAGAATATTTGAAGCCATATAAAGAAATAAAATACATGGAGAAAGTTAACTATATAAGTAAATATAATAGCTTTATTTTTTTATAACTTTTTATGTCTAAGTGATTTAAAAGATACATAATCCAATAATTATAAATCTATGCTGGTATACATGAAATATAAAAAATGTAACAATCTCTACATAAAAAAGGAGGTATAAAGCTATGTCAGCGATATTTTAATATATAATTTAAAGCTAAGTTCGCAAAAGAATGATGCTGGACATGAACCTCACACCATTAAATGACTTAGCTTAAAATAGATGTAAAGTCCAAATATAAACTCTAAATCTATAAAACTTTTAGAGGAAATTAAAGAGCTAATCTTTCATGACCTGGTAATCATTTTTATATACAACACCAAAAGCACAAGAAACAAAAAGAAAACATAGATAAATGAGACTTCACCAAAAGTAAACAATTTTGTGCATCAAATGACAAAAGCTAGGGGAAAGTCAACCTAAAGAATTGTTTGCAAATAATATATCTTATAAGGGTCAAGTTACCATAGTACACGAACATAAGAATAAACAATCCAATTTTTGAAAAATGGGAAAAATATTTAAATAGACATTTCTCCAAAGAAGACATACAAACAGTGAATAGACATGTGAAAAGATTTTTAATCTCATTAAGAATTAGATAAATGCAAATAAACCCCACAATTAGATATAATTTGACACTCACTAGAATGTCTTTTGTTATAAAAGGAAAATAATAAATGTCTATAAGAGCATAGAGATATTAGGAGATTTATTAATTGCTGTTGACAATGTAAAATGTTGCAGCCATTGTTGAAATAGCTTGGAAGATCTTCAAAAATTAAATAGACAACTGCCATCTGACCCAGCAATTCTATTTCTAGGTAAATCTCCAAGTTGTTTGAAAATAAGTATTCAAAAGTTTTACATGAATAATCATAGTAGCACTATTTGAAATGACCAAATGTCGAGATAATCCAAATGCCCATCAATAATAAATGGGCAAATCTGTGGTATTTCCATATAATGGATTATTGTTCAGACATAAAAAGAAATCCACCATGTGATTACACCTCAAGACTAATATACTAAAGGAAAGAAATGAGACACAAAAGATCACATATTTTATGATTCAATTTATATGAAATATCCAGAACAACTGAATCCACAGAGACAAAAAGCAGATGAGTAGTGATCTGGGCTGGTGCTATGGGAAAATGGGGAGTGATTTTTTAAAGGGTATAGGCTTTCTTTGTGGGCTGATGGAAATGTTTTAGAACTAGATAGACATAGTGGTTACACAATGTTGTAAACGTACTGAATGCCACTGAATTGCTAGCTTTATTATGGTGAATTTTATTTTATATGAATTTCATCTCAAAAATTAAACATGCCTTAATGCAATCACTATTTTATCCAATTTTTTTAAATCAGTTAAATCAGTTAAAAAAATGAATAAACATAGTTTCAAGAGGCTCTAACACAATTTTAATAGGGGGGATGTAGAAATACAAAGGGGAAATAAGGTGAGAAAACAATAAATATTTCTTTTTGGGGTTTCTCACTGATTGGCTGGAATCTGATCTATTTAAAATCATTGGCATTAAAACTACTATATTGTTTTCTTTCTTATATTTTAATAAGTAAACATTTTCCATTCCACAGGATTTGCTTTTGACCTGAATAATTGCAGGGATCAACTCTTGGCATAGTCCGAACTAGCCAAGTTTAGGCGAAAGCATATTATTATCTTTCTCCTTGAGAGATATAATTTCACGGCCTTTTTATTTTACAATGCCTGAGGTTAAAAATATCTAATCTATTGGATGGGAGTTGCAACACGTTCTTTTTAGTAAAGTATCACAAGAATGGAAACCAAGTAACCAATGTATTTAATACTAATATGAATCCAATAGAAAATTCCACACCCACAGGACAGAAAAACATAAATATAGTCATTTGAGGGGACAGGGAGAAGGGAAAGGGGAAAGGACAGGAAGGACGATGATTGATAAACACCCAATGGGCACAATGTAAGGGTATACAGCACAACACCTGGATGAATGCTAACTTTAGAAATGCTAGCAATGTAACCTAATCAATTATACCCTCATATTAATCTGAAATAAAAAGAATCTAATAACTATACAGCTTTCTTAGGGTTTTTCAGAATACTACTGAAAATTGCAGTCATATTTAAGGGATTTTTTTCACTGCTACTATGTCTTCAAAAGAAAATGTGGGATACCTCTAGAAGGTTGGAATGTTTGTTATTTATTTGAGTACATTATTGTCCCTAATAAAAATATAATTGGACATGTATGCAGAATATTGTTTAAAGTCTGTATTCTATTTCTATGGTGGTCTGATATTGATGTTAGTTTATCTTATAAACTTATATTACTAATGTCAAGCCTATAGGAAAGCAATATTTATAATACATAATGGAAAAATTATGGTCCAGGAATATTTCAAGACATAGCATTTGACCCCCTCATTTCCTGTTTATATGACCCTTAGTGATTCTTTCTCTATTTATAAAATGGGGAGGAAATATAGTGTCTAGCACTCAATAAATATCGTTTCTTTCCTTTCCTTATTCAAATCCCAAAGTTAAAAAGGCCGAATCCTATATATTGTGTACAGATCTCATTTCAGATTGACCCAGAGGCAATTTACCTTGTAAATCATTACAAAATTCTTTTTCAAAAATACTGCTAAACCAAGTGGTATTATTACTCAAAGAAATGAATGTAAGAAATATTTCAAATTGAACCAGTTGAAAGTGTGAATAAACACTTCTTTATCAATAAATATGATACTTTCGCTTGTATAGCATAAGTATAAGTGAATTTCTGAAGAAAGAAGATATTTTGGAATTCACTTGATCTTTTATGTTTTAGAAAATCAACATCGCATTTTATTCATGTTAATTTGTCAATTTGATTCATCTGTATTTTTGCAGTAATGGCTCATGGATGCATGTTGTAAAAAAATTAAAGTTATTAGTAATGCATATAATGTTTTGGCCTATATTTATTGCTATAAATAAATATTTTTAGCAGCTAATAAAGGAATTAATGTATCTTTTAAAAATATCTGTAAATTTTGCTATACTTTTATAATAAAACCGAGATAGAGCCAGTCTTATTTAATTGTTACTGTCTGTTAAAACAGACTTGCTCCTAAGAGAAATGTACAATAGTCAAGAGATGAACTCTAAAGGAGTCTATTGAAAAAGAAATTATGCCTTAATCAAGTTACAAGTTTGAATGGTTTGCAAAGGAACTATTGTATAAAAATTTCAAATTATAGGATTGTAGGTAAAAGAAAAAAAAAACCACAAGTGTTATTTCACTACCAAAAACTAAAATTAGCTATAAACCTAACCAGAATCAAAAGTCAAGGGAGAATGGCTTTTTTTTTAACCTTTATTTTTTCACTTCAGTGCTAATCTGCTGTGTAATCTTTCATTGAATATCTGCTTAAATTCAAATCACATTAAACTCAAATAACAGAATTTTCATGTGTGTACTGTATATAACCCAGTTTTTAATAATCATGGAATCAACTGTTTGAAAAAGTTGTTGATTAATAGAAATAGCTTTTATTCCAGTGAACAAAGTATATTCATTAAAGAAATTTTTCTAGGATGTTTCCTCTTTTGCTTTTAATATGTAGTACTGTTTAATTTTCCTAGTTTCAGTGAAGAAGACTGCTAATCTTAGTACCAGCTAAAACTAATGATATCAGCTCTTTTCTAGTTCTAAACATGGATACCCTAGGCAGAATAATGGCTGCCCTAAGTATTTATGTACTAATCCCCAGAATATGTCACCGTATATGGCAAAGGAACTTGATGGATATTATTAAGAACCATGAAAGGGGGACATTTTCTTGAATTATGTCTTAACTAGATATAATCACAAAGGTCTTTTAAATGAACAAGGGAGGCAAGAAAGTCAGAGTCAGAGAAAGTGAAGTGATGACAGAAGCAGAGGTGACAAAGAAGAGAGATAGAGAACAAAGAAAAGAACAGAGAGAAAAGGGAGAATGGGGGAAAAGAGAGAAGTGGGGAGTGGAGAAGGAGGCAAGGGAAGGAGGGGGAGGGAAGGGCAGGGGAGGGGAGGAAGGCAGTGGAGAGATTGATTCAAAGATGCTAGATGCTCCTGGCTTTGAAGACTAGAGGAAGAGGTCATGATCCAAGGAAGGAAGGAAGGTGGTCTCTTAGAGCTGGAAAAGGTGAAGGAATAGATTGAGCTCTAGCACAGCCACAAGGAGCACAGCCCTGTGGACACTTTGCTCTTAGGACTGCATCCAGAATCCTAAGATAACTGTGTTGTTTTAAGCCATTAGATTTGTAGGAACTTGTTACAGAAGCAACAGGAAGCTATTACGGTAGTACATAAGATATAATTAGTTCCTAGCAGAAACTTACCATAAAAGGAGGCACATGATGTTTTGGAAAAAAAAAAAAATGTCTCAATACTTATTGAAATCTAGGCTTGAAATTATCTGTATGACCTTACATTATAAAGAAGTCTGTGTCCTCATCTATTAAATGTGAAATTGCTATATTTTAGAAGTTTTGTTGTAAAACCAAAAAAAAGAAAATGTTTCTTAAATCACAAAGTGTGCAATTATATGACATAACTATTGCTATTGTCATTGGTTTTTTTATTTCTTTGTTTTGTTTTGTTTATTGAGATAAAGTCTCATTCTGTTGCCCTGGGTAGAGTGCCATGGCATCATTATAGCTCACAGCAACCTCAAATTATGGGGCTCAAGAGATCCTCTTGCCTCAGCCTGCCCAGTAGGTAGGGCTACAGGAGGGCACCACAACGCCAGCCAGTTTTCTCTGTTCAGTAGAGGTCCAACTTCCTCTTGCTCAGGCTGGTCTCAGACTCCTGAGCTCCAACAATCCTCCCACCTCAGAGTGCCAGAGCAACAGGATTACAGTTGTAAACCAACAGCCAGGCCATTATTGTTGTTTAAATGGTGCAAACTTTGATTCTTTGAATCTGTAAACCCAAACCTCTATCAATATTCCTTTATTTTAGAGTCAACCAGATGATAATTTCTGTTTAAATTTCTCTTAAACTTGATAGAATATATTTAACTTGCTACAATTTTTGTCACTGTAGTTCACAATTTAATTCAAGCATGTGACTTATTTATTTTCTAGATATCCAACACTATTTAAAGTGCTACAGAAGCAATGAAATGGAAAAAGTAATGCTCTCAGCAACATAAAATTTGACAGAATAAAATATGTTACATATGGGTTATAAGGTGTTTTTTTTTTCAAAAGAGAGAGGCACATATGCAAGAAAAGAATTAGGAAGAATTGTATATAAGCTTCAAGTAATTATCAAAAACAAAACAAGAGAAAACCACCTTTAAGAGATAGGAGAAAGCACATCACAAGTAGTTTTCTAGTCAGAAACAAAGACATAAGAATACAGAAGAAATGTTTAGGGTTTAACATAACAAATTCAGAATAATGAGGGAATGCATTAATTATTTCTTGCTGTGTAAAAAATCATCACAAGGTGAATGGCTTAAAGTGATACACATTTATTAGTCACAGTTCCATAGATCAAAAGTGAGGCCCAGTGGCTGCGTTCTTGCTCCTCAGGGTATGGAAGGCTGAAGTCAAAGTGCCGTCAGACTGAGTTTTCCTCTGGAGGCTCTGGAGAAATGCTCCAGGTTCATCCTTGCAGTTGGCCAGATCCAGCTCTTTGTGGTTGTAGGTTGACATACCTATTTGCTTGTTGGTTGTCAGTCCGAGACCTCCCTTAGCTGCTTCAGGTTGCCACATTCCTTGTCACGTTGCCCCTTCCATCTTCAAAACCATTAATAAAGAATTTCTTAGATGTCAGATTCTTCTTATGCTGTAAATCTCTGACTTCTGCTTTTAAGGCCAGCCAGAGAAAATTCTGTATTTTTAAAGGGCTCATAGAATTAGGTCAGGCCTAATGGAATAATCTTAAAGTTAGCTGATTTGAGATGTTAACTGTATCTGCAGATAACAGACTTATTTGGAAGGAGAATATAAATTAATGAATGATTGAAGATGTGTGCACCTTAGGGGCCAGGAATCTTGAAGGCCATCTAATAATCCCACCTGCCATAGGGAATGAAGTCAGGATGACACTGGAAATGAAATGCATTTCTCTTCAATTTAAGCCTTGAATATTATGTTCAAATGCTTGGATTCTATTTTATCATTAGACAAAAGTGGGGCAACAGGCCCTCCTATCTGAAGGATATTTCCTGAAGCTTTTAAAGAAAGACAGCAATTTCATTGACTTAAATATGTCCAGTAACATCAAATATCTTCCTTCATTTTATTTAAAAGATGAAGAATATAATATAAAAAGTTAAATTCATAACCGTTCTTCAAACCTAAAAAATTAGCCAGAAGCAGAACTGATTGTGAAATCAGGATCACTGAAGGTCAATAAGATTGGATAGACAATAAAAACAGGTAAGGAATATGGAAGCTCAGAAAAATAAGGTAAATATGATGATTTCAAAGGGAAATTGAGAGAATCTGCAAGCCTCATCAACCACAAAAATAACAAATGGACCTTGATGTAATTATCCAGATATTCAATTTTAAATTGCAACTCTGAACAGCTAGACCTGTGGTTCCGTTCCAGCAAAGCAAAGGTCTCCTAGGTTGGCAATATCAGAGGAGCCCATTTCTTACAGCTACTCACTATATAATCATCCTAGATGGGAATATGTGGGGCAAAGGTAAAACTTCCCCTTTGTCCACAGAAGATTAACTGAAAAATCAACTCACAATAAAGCAGATTATTAGAAGAAAAGCCATCATGTTTATTTAATAGGTGTACACAAGTGCCACCAGAAAACAAGGATTTAACTCCCTGATGGGGTTTAAGAGTTTTTATACCTTTCTGGTAAAATGGATATGGGATAGAAATAGAGTAATTCTGTAGAGGGGTAATAAAGGGTTATTAGGGAGGATGAATGGACACAGAATAAAGATTGACTAATAAGTAATCCCTTTGGAATTTAAATGAATCTGAGAGATTGGGCATTATTATTTTACTGGGAGGAGAAGATAAAACCAATTGCTTTTCTATGTGGGTCTAGATCTTAAGCAGAAGAAACATTTTTGAGAAAGTGGTAGGGTGAATGTCAAAGATGATTTGAGGCTTCTTCAATCCATCTAGAATATAAAAACGTCATAATCTGGTGTGAAAATACTTCTAATTTCCTTCACATGCCAATATATCCACTGTACATATAAACACAAAGCCCAGAGTTTACATACCAGTTCAAAGAAGAGATACATTAGAAAAAACTTAAACATACTAGCTCTGTAGTAACCATCCTATCTTCCAGAAGATAAAAGAAATCTATAAAGAAGTGAGAATGAAACTGTGATAAACAATAGCACTAAATGATAGAGATCAAAAGAAAAAAAAAAAGGCTATACATTCAACTTCCTGGAGGAAAATAATTTGGATCCAGATTACTATACTCAGGGAAACATTGAGAACACAGAGAATATTTTTAAACCTCCCAGAGCTAAAAAACAAACAAACAGGTACTATATGATTATCTTAAATATGACATTTATTTATTTATTCAGGAAAAATAATCCACTTTCTAAGAAACAACCAGAATTAGTGGCAGTTGAATATTATCAAAAAGAATCGAAGAAAGAAGTCTTTTGAATCACAAGTTAGGGATAGTTCTTTTAAAGAACAGAATTTAGTGACAAAGAATTATATTCTTTCTTTATATATTCAGTTACCAATTTGGTTCAGTAAAAAACACTGACTTAATTATAATGACACTTATATTAGTGTAAAATGATTGTAAAATGATTCAACATAGAAACAGTGCACTGACAGCTTAATTATAGTTGTAGAACAGAACAAATCTAATGGTATTCTTAAAATGTTTTCAAATTGTCCAACACAAAAACTATAAAGTTGGGGAAAATTTAAAATAAAGATCTTTATCTTTATATCAATGGATCACTATATAGTGTTTCATTGTGATGAATCCATGAATAAAGAAGAAAGCATTATTTAAAATTATACAGGCAGGAGTAGATGTCATATGAATAATAGTATATTTTTTAAAAAATCGTAAGTGGATAAAGTAAAAATGGGAGATAATGATACTGAATTTTTTACAAGGGTACATGTGAAACTTACTAAATATAGAATATAAATGTCTTAATGCAATAAGAAAATACCATTAAGGCTATGTTAACCAGTTTGATGAAAATATTTCAAATTGTATATAGAACCAGCACACTGTACCACATGACTGCATTAATGTTCACAGCTATGATTTAATAAAAAAAAGAGAAATATACTGAATTTTTCATCTTTCATAAGGGATTATTAGAAATCAGATCAAAAATAATAAATCAATAAAAGACACACATATATGTGTGTGTGTGTGTGTATATATACACACAGTAGATGCTGTCTACATTGACCACCTCTTCAATTTGACCTAATTTTCATAATATACACATATTAGTATAATAGGTCTACTTCTATTTGTTACAGTCCCTTGCATGATCAACTTACAGAGGTTCAACTCTATTTAAATATAAAATTTTAATAAAAATTATATTTAAAATGGTTACTTGTGTTGCCACTTGGATGTGAGAATGTAGTTGAGAGGTATGGGCAAGATTTTTAAATATTATTCTGGATTATTCTATACATTTATAAATATCTGTCAATAGTTTCCTAGTAACTTTAAAACTTGTCTTACATATAAAAATCCCACAAATTTAAATATGGTCAGGAGCAAACTTTTAGTACGTAATAAAAATAAGTCAGAAATATTACAGGGTAGAACTTAATGTTGAACTGAATTATCTCTATAGAATACCAGCTGTGATTATGACCTTTAAACATATAATGCTCTACTGTAAAACTTGGTAAAGATGGAAGTTCATTTCTCAGTTTCAAAAAAACTAATGAACTAATACTATAAGCAAGCTCTCAATCAGTACTGTCACAGGAATAGTGCTAAGACAAAGTCATAACTCAATTAAAATTAATTAATGGTGGATTTTAGTAACCCAAGACTTAACCTTCCCATCCTTTTATAGGTAGTTCTACATGATTAGAAAGCATGAACTTCTTTTAAGCCAATAAAGTCTTCCCTCATTGATACAAAGAAGAGTTTACATTCAGGACATTGTGCCAAGCCAAGTATAGTGCTATAATCATGCTTATAAAACTAAATGCATTTTTACCTTCTAATGTCACGCCATGGTTGAATAATTTAATCAACTGTTTAGCTCATATTCACAGCTCTAAATTACGCCTTCTGACAATGGTTGATGATGTAGCACTGAAGTCTAACAAAGTTTTCTTCAAACACCACATTCTATACCACTTTAATTGTTTGAACAGTTTTCTTATCTGTAATTTGCAGAATATAACTATGTCTACTTGACATAGTTGCAGTAAAAATTGAACGAACTATTCAGTCTATTGATCGGTTCCATCCATTGTTCCCACTTACTTGGGTCTGCTTTAGTTTATCAGTTTTACAGTTTTCAGCACACAAATTGTTCACCTCCATAGTTAAGTTTATTCCTTAGAATTTTTTATTCTTTTGTCAAAGATACCATAAGAGAAGAAAACTAGAGGCTGATTTCCCTGATGTTTATGGATACAGAAATCCTCAACAAAATATAAGTAAACTGAATTTCACAGCACATTGAAAGGATAATATACCAGAACCAATGGGGATTTATCAATCTAATAAAAGAATAACTCGACATAGGTAAAAACTGGAGTAGCATTTGTAACTGGCATATTGTAAATGGAATTTAAAAATTCCTTTAGGATAGTTTGTTGTTAGTATAAAGAAATGTAAACTTATTTTTATATGTAGATTTTGTATTCCATAAATTTACTGAATAAATTTACTAGTTCTATCACATTTTCTGAAGTCATTAGGATTTTCTAATCATGTTGTCTGCAAACAGAAACAATTAAAATTTTTTGTCTCATATTGGACAGAATTATTTCTTTCTCTTGCCTACATGCTCCGGCTAGGACAGAGGTGTCCAATATGTGGCCTGTGGGCTCAATGCAGCCCAAGATGGCTGTCAACATGGTCCAATACAAAACGTAAACTTACGTAAAACATTACAAGATTTTTTTGTGATGTGTTAGGTGTACTCAAGTGTGCGGTTCTTGAGCATGAACTTTATAGATGACTATGTCATGTCACAATGTCACATAAAATAAACATATGTAGGCTTTGGTGGCTTAAGTTTTATAGAGGTGTGCAGCTTCCAGTGTGTTATCTTCCATGTGCAGACACTGGAATGGACTCCATCAGATGTTACACGTACTTGTGGTGGCTTATAAGGCAGCAATTACCAAGAATATGTCAACCTACCATTGCAATCTTAGGCACATAAAATGATTTAGAAGCTGGGTAAACATTCTTATTTGATTATTAAGGTCACCTTTACACCTCAGCGATGCTTCATGGTTTGCCTGTTGCTCTTTACAACTGGCTCTCCACCTTGTCCTGCATCACAGCCAAGATGTAAAAGGGTCCAAACATTGCTTTCTATTTTCCTGTCAATTAATTTTCATAATGAAGTTAAATAGGTATATAGTCCCTTATTTATTATTATTATTCTTAATTCCAGCATAGCTCCTATGATGTTACAAAAGAAAACAGAACCTACCTCCCCCCAAAAAAAATATGGATGAAAGAATATTGTTCAATAAAAAGTGAACAGATAACTACCTTTTTGTCAAGGCAAATAGTACATTCTGCTTAACTTGTAGGGAATTTGTGCTAGTTTTCAAAGTCTATAATTTGAAAGGGTATATATTAGGCAAACATATGCTACCAAATTCAATGCTTAAGCAGATTGGAATCATATTTACTTTTTCTATTTTTTTTTTTTTGAGCTAGAGTTTCACTCTGTTGCCCAGGCTAGAGTACCATGACATCAGCCTAGCTCACAGCAACCTCAAATTTCTGGGTTCAAGTGATGGTTCAGCCTTCCAGGTTGATGGGAATACAGGTGTCTGACACAACACTCAGCTAATTTTTCTATTTTTAGTAGAGACAAGGTCTTACTCATGCTCAAGCCACTCTCATACTCCTGAGCTCAAAGGATACCCACTGTCTCAGCTTCTCAGAGTAATGGGACTATAAGCAGAAGCCGCCACAGCCAGCCCATATCAAGTATGTTTGCTGAGCACAATTGTATGAAATTAGATATTAATAACAGGAGGAAGTTTAAAAACTTGGGGTAGCACCTGTGGCTCAAAGGAGTAGGGCACCAGCCTCATATGCTAGAGGTGGTGGGTTTAAGCCCAGCTCCTGCCAAAAAATTCAAAAAAAAAAAGACTTTAAAAAAACTTTATAAATGTATGGAAATTAAAACTCAGCTCATGAACAAACAATGTTTAATAAAGAAATTAGAAGGAAAATTTTAAAAATCTCTTGAGATAAATGCAAATGAAAACACACCATACCAAAGCCTATGGAACTTTAGGAAAAGCACCAATATGCCTAAATGTATACATCAAAAAAAGAAGAAATACCTCAAAAAAAAAAAAAGCTAATTTGTACTTAAAGAACAACAAAAACAAGAACAAATTAAACTCAATATTTATAGTAGATAGAACATAAAGAGACATGAAACTATAAAAATACTGGAAGAAAGTGCAGGGAAAACACTTGAATAAATTGGCCTGGGTAAATATTTTATGAAGAGGACCCCCCAGGCAATTGAAGCAATACCAAAAATACATTACTGGGACCTGATCAAACTAAAAAGCTTCTGCACAGCCAAAAACACAGTAGGTAAAGCCAAGAAGACAGTCCTCAGAATGGGAGAAGATATTTGCAGGTTATGTCTCTGACAAAGGTTTAATAACCAGAATCCACAGAGAACATAAACTTATTAGCAAGTAAAGGACAAGTGATCCATCTCAGGGTGGGCAAGGGACTTGAAGAGAAACTTCTCGGAGGAAGACAGTTGCATACCCTATAGACATAGAAAAAATGCTTACCATCCTTAATCATTAGAGAAATGTAAATCAAAACTACTTTGAGATATCATCTAACTTCAGTAAGATTAGCCAATGTCACAAAATCCCCAAAACAGAGATGCTGGCGTGGATGTGGAGAAAAGGGAACACTTCTACACTGTTGGTGGGAATGCAAACTAATACATTCCTTTTGGAAAGATGTTTGGAGAACACTTAGAAAACTAAAAATAGACCTGCCATTTGATCCTACAATTCCTCTACTAGGTATATATCCAGAAGACCAAAAATCACATTATAACAAAGATATATGTACCAGAATGTTTATTGCAGCCCAATTCATAATTGCTAAGTCATGGAAGATGCCCAAGGGAGAGGGGGGAGGTTGGGTGGAGGGAAGGTAATCAGTGGGACCACACCTATGGTACATCTTATAAGGGTACATGTGAAATTTACTAAATGTAGAACATAAATGTCTTAACACAGCAACTAAGAAAATGTGAAGGCTATGTTAACCAGTTTGATGAAAATATTTCAAATTGTTTTATAAAACTAGCACATTGTATCCCATAACTACACTAATGTACACAGCTATGATTTAATGAAAAAAATTATAGAGCAAAAAGAAATGAATAGAGAATTGAATATACTACAATAGATCAATAAAACAAGGAGTTAGCTTTTTGATAAGAGAATCTTGACAGGTGCATGGCCTACAGATAAATGAAAAAATGCTCATCATCCTTAATCATCAGAGAAATGCAAATTAAAACTACTTTGAGACATCATCTAATACCAGTAGATTAGCCCATATTACAAAATCCCCAAATCACAGATGCTGGAGTGGTTGTGGAGAAAAGGGAACACTTCTACACTGCTGTTGGAATTGAAAACTAATACATCCCTTTTGGAAAGTCATCTGGAGAACACTTAGAGAACTAAAAATAGACCTGCCATTTGATCCTATAATTCCTCTGCTAGGTATGCATCCAGAAGACCGAAAATCATGCTACAATAAAGATATTTGTACCAGAATGTTCATTGCAGCCAAATTCATAATTGCTAGGTCATGGAAGAAGCCCAAGTGCCCATCAACACATGAATGGATCAATAAATTGTGGTACATGTACACCATGGAATACTATGCAGCTATAAAGAAAGATAGAGACTTTACCTCCTTCATGTTTACATGAATGGAGCTGGAAAATATTCTTCTTAGCAAAGTATCTCAAGAATGGGAGAAAAAGTATCCAATGTATTCAACCCTAGTATGAAACTAATTTATAGCTACCATAGGAAAATATATATATATTTTCAGGAAAAAAAAAAATATATATATATATATATATAATTTCTCTCAATTCTACCTAAGGAATTTTATAGCCCAATTTTAGCCCAAGAATATGGAGAAAGGGGAGGGGGGGAGAGGGGAGGATGGGTGGAGGAGGGTGATTGGTGGCATCACGCCTATTATTCATCCTATAAGGGTGTCAATTAGCCTCCTTATCCCTCTTAAGATACTTTTCAATTTATAGATTAATATATAGCAGCCATTGGTGTATGTGGCATTACCATTTGTAAAATAATGTGGGCACTAGACCTAAATGTGTCCAAAATGTGAAACTTTTTTTTTTCCAAAGAAAAGTGATTAGCTTTCTACCAGATATGAATAAGAAAACACCCTACAGACAGGAAGAAAGCTGGCAGGACAAACTATCAGAGATGAAAAGATTGAGAGATACGCAAAGAATCAAAGCTCATGTCCTTATTAAACTGCTTGAAGTTCACCCATCTCATTTGGAATTGTCTCACATGTCAATTTTTTTCTTTTATATCCAGTTTTTTTAACTTTAAAAAATATAATTTCTCTCTAATACTGTGGTTTCTCCTCAGATCACATAAATCTTTTGCCTTTTACTAAAGATTTCTGTGGAGAGGAACAACTCTGAGTCTGAAACCAATTTTTCGAGGCCTTGCCTTGGCAAGGCTACTTGACTGGTTTAAAAAAAAAAAAAAAAAATATATATATATATATATATAATTTCTCTCAATTCTACCTAAGGAATAATTACCAATTATTTCCAATATTGCTTTCCAAGCAATATTTTGCATTTGCTACTTTTATTTGAAGACAGGGGTTTAAATAGAAAAATCAATAACACTAATACTTATCTCACACAAATGAATCTTATTTTCCTTTATTTAAAGGAAAAATTAACTTTTACAGTATTATACAAAATATTGTATAATAAAAATATCACAATCAAAATAAACAGCTATATCATTTGAAAGAATATGAAGCATTATTTGGACTTGATTTTCAGCAGCAATTTATTTTTTTAATTTTTTTTTATTAAATCATAGCAGTGTACATTAATGAAGTCATGGGGTACAATGTGCTGGTTTTATATACAGTTTGAAATATTTTAACCAAACTGGTTAACATAGCCTTCATGTCATTTGCTTAGTTATTATGTTAAGACATTTATATTCTACTTTTAGTAAGTTTCACATGTACCCTTGTAAGATGCACTGTAGGTGTGGTCCCATCAATTACTCTCCCTCCACCCATCCTCTCTCCTCCCCTCCCCTTCCTTCTCTTTCCCCATACTCTTGGGCTAAAATTGGGTTATAGCTTTGGTATCAT